>PVIR01006529.1:0-65523 GCA_004026965.1 Petromus typicus
TTTCTGGGATAAGGGAAGCTGGTTACCTGGGTGTATATATCTATCAGTACTAATTATTCACTTATAATTAAGTATTTCACCATATATAAATTTGTCTCATTTAAAGAAAATAAAAAAATGGAATTGGGAGTTAAGAATGGCACAAAAAGAAGATTATACATCCCATGTCACTCTTCTGATGCCACCTAGCTTGACACTCTGACTCAGTGTCCACATAATAACACTCCCCAGGACAACCTCCAGAGGCTGGTCAACCTTGAGTAGGTAGCTATGCTCCTCAAAGAAAGCAGCCACCTGATGTTCCAGGCATATGTTTTCCTTGAGTCCCTGCAAAGGCGCATCCTCAAAAAATCATCTGAACAAAATCCTTGTTTCAGACTCTGTTTCTAAGGAAATTAACAAGACAGATGGCATGATGGGTTGAATTACATCCCCTTAAAACAGATGTTGAAGTCTTAATTCCTGGCACGTGGATTTTCATAGCTGTAATCAGCTAAAATGAAATTATTAAAGCAAATCCAAATCCAATAGGGCTGAGGACTGTACTCTCCACTCTCCTCAGCATGTGGATTTCCACATGGTTAGTGACAGTGGAGAAAGGAAACACTACTTGGATGAAACCACACATAATTCCTAACTTGTTCCATCCTTCTGTGAATTTCTCCTTAATAAACAAATACACAGTGAGATGATGCACCTGGCTCTTCGTTTGCTCTTCAGAGCACAGTGGGGCAGAGGCTGGGTCTGAGAAGGCCCGTGGATATGCTCCATAAGACTACATGGGTGGGTAGGAAGAAAAGCAACGCCAGGGTATAAAACACAAGCCATAGAATGCTGTGGTGTTTGTGGAACAAGTGGGTTCTGATGGGAGTGTGAGTTGCTACTACCCTTTGGAAAACTGTTTGGCAACTTCTGCTAAAGTAGACTCACATATATCTGATAGCTCCAAATTCCACGCCTCGGTGCCTCCCCTAGAAGAATGCAGACCTCTGTCCAGGGCAGCTTTGTCCACAATAATTCCAAATGCAAGCAACTTAACTGTGTCCATTGGCAGAAGTACAAGCAGATGAGTGAGAGAAAACCTATAGAAAGGAATGATATGGCTATGAGAATGGATAAACTACTGCTATGTGCAGCAGCAGGATGAGTCTGACAAGCCTACGAATGAGCAAAAGTCTATGAAAATGAAAGAATGAGTCATTTATGTAAAATCCACAGTGGGTGAAACTCTCATTGGTGCTAGAGGTCAGGATAATAATTTTTATTAGGATGGTACTGTTTGGATTTGTAGAAGATTGAGAGGTCTGGTGCTGAGTGTGTAGGGTTTTCACTTTGTGAAAGATCCCTGGACTAGAAATCTATAATTTCTTCACTTTTCTCTCTATATTAAACCAATAGAAAGTTCATAAAACATGCAATTGGAATTTCTATCCCTTTGAGTACAAATAACATCCTCATGAAACATCTCTAAAGGGACTTCAGACTTGCTAGAAAATGATAAAGAATGCAAGTTAGTGTCTCTTAACTTCAAGTTTCTACATAATCACCTTAAGAAATTTGCCTGCCTTCAAAATTCAACTATTAGACATTATACTCCTATTTAGTACCAAGTCTCTCAGAATAATCTGGTAAATTCTCCTCCCAGTAGAAATAGCAAAGTTCTTTTTACATTTAAAAAGTCCCTTCTAAAGCAGAAACAGCAGGGAAAAGTCCAGCTTTGTGACCTAAGAACATTTATAAAGATGAGCTAGGGAGGGGATTTCTTAAGAGTTTGTCAGTGATTACTCTAGAGATTTTCAGAGAAATGTCATCTACTGTGAAAGTAAAAGAGAGTTTATTTTTCTCACTCCTTTAGAGAGGATTTTGATGCTTAAAGTAGACAAATCTTAAAAACTCAAATCAAACCATTTCCATTTCTCAAGACTAACAGTTCTGCCTTGTCTTTCCTTATCACACACAAAATCCATCTGCTTGAGACTGCTCCTCCACCAGCTAAGGCTTACCAAGATATGTGACCTACAGAGAAATTGCATAGGTACCATTGGCTAATACTGTTCATTCTGGAACTTTCTCCCACCCTCACTGTAGATACCTGACACTCACAATACAGAATATCCTGATAACTGGAAATTCATCTAAAGAAAATATCCACCCACTATTCTTTGCAATAGGGAAAACCAGTGTGTACCCCATAAAAAGTGAGATGTCTTCGATTTATAGATATGGAAATCTTGGGAGACTAGAAAGCTGGTGTTCTAGGAAACTGGTAGAAAAAGAAAGAAATGAAATAAGTCTCCTGGAATGAAAATATGACTAATGTAAATAAAACAGGAAGGAGAAAATTGCTGTTATGGTTTGGATCTGAATATCTCCCATAATGCCATATGATAAAGGCTTGTTCCTAAAGCACTAGGGCCAGCCTATGGCTGACACCATAAGCCAGAATAACTCTCCTCCTTTAAGTTCTTGATCTCAGGTGCTTTGTCACACTGACAGAAGGCTGACTCACACAGCTGGCAGAGATGTGGGATGGACCATCTTGATATCCATGGATGATGAAACTCTTCCTTATGGGAACAGCATTGTTTAGTCCAATGAGGTTGCTCCTCTGGATGTCCCAGTGTAGGACCATCAGTGCTCCTCTTCCAGGGAGCTGATCTTTCTAGAGCTTCTAAGCCACCTATGTGCTTCCTTATCATTGTCCCTTTTGACCACAGATCACATTAATCCAGGTGACCTTAGCCAAGCAAGGGTACAAGGACCTGAGATGTGTACACCACCTTATTTCCTCCTTGACCTTTACTTTTCAGCCCTAAATCAATTCTTGATGAAAAATGAGATTTATCAGTTAAAATGATGTTTTGATATATGGCTCTAAGGCTTTTATATGATATTTTTTTTGTCACTTAAAAAGAAAACTTTGTTTTTTTACTGAGTGAAAACACTGATATAGAAAAGGACCCACAGCCCCGGGTCCAGTCTGATGAATGTGTGCAAAGTAGATGTTCCCTGTAAGCAATGTCCAGCCTGTGGTAGGGTGTGTGACTATTCCCAGACCTTCCCTTGTCCCTCAGGAGCAGACAATCTTTGGCCTGCTCTTGAGTCTTGGCCGGAGGTATACAGTGCACGCTCTTCATACTCAGCGACCTTCCTCTCAGTAACACATCCAAAAAGTTTTCCCAAGTTCCCCTGCGTACTTGTGGTCCTTCGTTCTTGTTATCGTAGAGTCCCAATTCATCTCTTCTACTCTGAGGATGCGTGACTACTTTCCATTTAAGGACTACCATGAATCAGTGCTGCTGCCCTGCACAGTGGGCCAGTCCCGGGTGGGCATATGGCCCATTTATGAAAGGATCATCCCACGGGTTCATGCTGCGGTGGAGTAAAATCACGACACCTGGGATCCTGGGCCAGGCAGAGCCCAAGATAGTTTCTGGGCTAAGATGGATTGGCTGGACCCTGAAGGTGCTGTCTGCCAGCTCAGTGATACTGGGCATTCTGCTGTATCATCGTTGGCCTCAGTTTCTGTCCTAATAGAAGAAGACAGACCTGCTACCTCATCACTTCTTAATGAGAATTAAAAAGCCCATGCCATGGCCTTGCATAGATTCTGAACTTGGCTTGAGAGCTCTCTAATATCACTGTTAGACTGGCAAGATGACCTGTATCCACTAACAAGGCTTTGTTGTTATCCACTAACAAGGCTTTGTTCCAGGTAGAAAATATCACCTAGTAAGAAGACAGGGAAGCACCTCAGAGTGCTCAGCCTCTTGGAGCACTTCCTGGCACCTGAGGGCCTGCCCACATGGGTGCCAGTCTATAGACAACATCTACCCTGAGTTCATCACATGCCTGGGATTGCATCTGGGGCCTCACTGCTTCCAGCCTTGCCCAACCCCCTGCCTGCTGCTGCTGCTGCTTTGAACCCCCTAATGTTTTCTTAATTCCTTAGCCACTGGGGATGTTTGTATCCTGCACAGAATACAGATTCTTTCCTGCATGATGCCATTAGCTAAGAGAAACCCCATCCTGCAATAACTGGCTGCTTAGACAACACAGCTGCCCCTATCAGGGTCCCCACACAGCCTGGGACACAAGGCAACAGTTCATAAAATATAGTTTTATTTGAATAAGACCAGTTCACATGGGATTAATTAAATACATCCACAGTGAGTAAAAGGATCTATGTTGGTGGATTTGCTTGTCCGCCTTTCCTATCATGGCTCTGGTAGGTTTAGTTTCTATTGCTTTTGTCTGCTTGGGATTAAGAAGGAGGAGGTTGGACAGGGTTATTAAAAGAAAAAAGAGCATGCCTGGCGACCTAATTCCCTCTTGCATCTTTATCATGTCCCGGGACATACAAATCCCCATATGGGACAACAATGCAAATGAGTTTTGCGGGAGAATAAAATATTTGAGACAAAAAAGAGAAACATCAGTTTGTCATACAGTATCACTGCAACTAATAATGCTCAGACTTTTAAAACTGACATTCTATTACAGGGTTTTATTTCCCGTCCCGGCGGACAGCCAACCAGGCACTGCAATTCAGAATTCAAATACTGTATAAGAATATACAGTAACTACGGTTCTCTGAGGATTTGAGCAAATGTCAGAAAACTAAGCCTCAAGTCAAATTTATTAGTTGGTGCAAATATCAAACAATTTTACATAGACACTGATAAGGCCATCTGGGAATCCCTTTCACCATTAAGTGATTTAGAGGCCCCTACAGAAATTTCCTTGTCAGCTACATCTACTAAGCAACACCCCTCCTCCACCCTACAACAGCAAACTATGCAGAAAGAATCCCATCCATTATTTACCCTTTCCATAAGACATATTTTTTCCTTAAAATCCTTCTTTCTGTAAGAACTGCAGATAGAGGGATTTCTCAGGAAATCTGTCAAACTGAAGAGAGAGAGAGAGAGAGAAAGAGAGAGCAAGAGAGAGAATTATAATTACAATTTTAAAATTTCAGCATAGGGCTAGAAAAATAATAGCTCTGTTTCAAACTCACTGTTAGTTGGGCTCATGTTGCTTGTTTGTAGCCAGAGTTCTGAGGCAGGAAGTTGTCACTAGTGAAAGGAAGTCTGTACTTCATTGAGACCAAGCTTAGCTCTTTCAGCTGGGTGTGATGACTAAAGATTCCAGCCTGAAACTCCTTTTTCATCTCTTCCTACATGTAACCCTGTTGCTTCCTTCAAAGGAAACATCTACTCTGTCAACATGCAGGTATTGTGTTTACATTACTCCTGCTGACTTATTACTCAGCCCATCCAAGCAATGCCAAGAAAAAGACAAAATGTGGGTTTTTTTTTTTCCTGGTAGAGATTCCTATAATATTGATTTCATTAGAAATTATCTCAGAATTTAGAAGTAGTATTGAAAATTTTGTTCAGTAGCATCTGACTACTAGAAATGAGCAAGTTCTGCAATATGAGGCTTGGCTGCCTTCTGCCAGAGAGTGCTCAGGTCTGCCTGAGTGGGGAGATGAGTGCCCAGGCAGTGAGGGAGCTGCACACTGAGGTCCTGCTCAGACAGCGACTCCCAGTGAGAATCAATTGCAGCAGCCTGGAGGAATTCAGAAGTGGCTTCTTGTCCAACCTGTCTTCGAGGGCCAAGAGGAACCGGGTGGCATATGTGAGGAAGCACCGCCTGAGCAGGAGGAATGTCAGGAGTGGTGAGAAGTCAGGCGGTTTGAGGTGTACAGAGTAAGGAGGGAAGTGAAATTGTTGATCATGGAGGTCTCTTTAGATGCAAGGAGACTAACCTTTATCCTGATTGTAACAGTCTAAAGTTTCCATAAACAAATGAAGTTCAGCATTGGATTTTCATTTCCATTAGGTGGCTCTTTCATGGTGACAAATTGACAAGATTAGAGACCATCTCAGAAGCTAATTATCCAGACAGAGAAGATCACAAGCTGAACCTAAGTACTGGCAGTAAGATTGGCCCACGCATTAAGGGCGGAAGCAAATCTCCAAATTTCAGTGGCTTAGGACCAGAAATGCTTGTTTCTTGTTCACATAACAGTCCAATGGAAATATGTTTCTGATCAGTTGCAAGGTGTTAGTCAGCTACCCCATTGTCAGACACAATACCCAACACCTTCAACTCATAGAAGTTTAATGTGGCTCACGTATTAACAAGACCTAGTCCATGGTAAGCAGCTCCAAGGCAGAAATATCATGACAGGGCCAGGAAATAAGTGGCATAGTGCCTGCCTAGCAAGCATGAGGTCCTGAGTTAGAACCCTGGTATGCCACTAGGTTCATGGCAGAAAGGTGTGGTGGAGCAAAGCTTCTTTGTATGTGGCAATGGAGCAGCCAAGTAGGGAACAGAGCAAGAGATGAGAGACCAGGTGTAGACTCCAGGGCCACATCTCCATGATCCACCAGACACACTCAGAAGTGTACTCTGCCTGTCCTTTCTACAGCTCCCAATTCAATTGTGCTTAACTCTCAAATGGGGCTTCCTCCACACTGCAGTTAAGCAGCCAGAAATGCTTTCCTTCCTTTACATCCACAGTTCTGAGAAACTCAAAGCCCTCTGCATCAAGCAGAAGGAAGAAAGAGTGGATGGAAAAGGTCCACCCACTTGTTGATGACCTTGACCCAATGAGATATCCATTATTTCCATATTCACAGGAAGAACTGGTCATGTAGCCCGCTCAGATCTGAAGCAAGGCCAACATGGAAACTCAATCTTAATGAGGCTGCTGCCTCTCAACAGTGACCCAATGGTGTTACTGAGAAAGTATGACATTTTGGAGAATAATTAAAGGTCCCTGCTGCAGATGGTGAGAACACAGAGTTGTATTGTTAGAATCTGGGGAGTATTTCCAACTGGCTGAAAGGAGCTAGTAAATGGGTAAGCAAATGCTGTCTTCTTTTTAGACTTAGACAATGCTACTAGCATTACAAGTTGAATGAAAAAAGCAAGGACAATGTTTTAGGGTGGAATATGACAAGTTATGGTGCACATCTTGGACCTGGTTAATAGAAAAGATGTTGAGATGATTCATGTGCATGTGATTTAATGATTCCAGTAGTGTTTAGTAAGGGAACAGGGAAGCAGGACAGGGAAAGGAATGAGCCCCAAGTGAATATTGTTTCAATTAAAATCCTGAACTTCATCCCCTCCCATAAGAACCCCAGTACTTTCAACCCTGTCCAGTTAAGGTTCAGCTGCTGGAGGGTCTCTCCTAGGTATGGCAGGTAGAAACACAAGCACAACAACCCAGGGAAGGAGAGCATCTAACACCCTGGGATGGGTCTGAGGGCATTGGGTGGAACCAAAGTCATCTTTTCTGCAACTTTCCTTGAGGGAACAATTAGGAAGGGCAGCAGGCCATGGACGCTTGTGTCTGAAGCCTGGGGGAGGTCATACCTGAGGATGAGGCGGAGGGAATAAGAGTGGGAAAGACAGCACCATGGAAATACTAGAATGCTGGGAAATGCCAGTGCTTACTAGTCGGGAGAGAGAAAAGATCACAAAACAAGTAGAGACTGAGTGTCAAAAAAAGGAGGCCAGTAAAGAAAATAGGGGTCATCTGTTCTTGGGAGCTTAAAAAGATTTCAGTCTGGTGGCCAGGGAGCCATTTTCCATTTTAGCAAAAGCAAATTCAACTTCATTCTGAGAAAAAAATAAAAACTTTATTCATTCCTTTAAAAAATTATTATTTTGAATTTCTTGACTGTGACCATTGTGGGTTTGTATTAATATGATCTAAGGAAAGGGTTAAATAATATTTTGGCTCATTTTAATACTTGAAGGAGCTCACTTCTTGCTCATACACACCTCTAAGATATTTTATCATCCTGTGAGATAGGGGCTCCTTATTTCAATTAGTGGAAAGCCTGCCATTAGCTGACTAATTAAGGCTACTCTCTCACATCTATTTTCTAATTACAGTTACCAATGAGATATTTTCACCCAAGTGGCCAGCAATGCTGCAGTTTTATTTTAAATTTAGTTCAACAATAATAAACAACTAATTAATGTTTGTAAATATAATAAAATCCCTCCCAATGCATGGTGGGTGTTGCATACACTAGCAACCAGTTTATTAAAACATTAATTGCAGTTGGATTTGTTTTGGGATTCATGCATAATCCATTTAGTACATAGCAGGACTGACTCATTTTGAAAGGATTATGAAGGAAATCCCTCACAAAGTCTTTCGTTTAATTCATGATGTAGCCAAGGAAGGAGAAAGTTTGCTTTAATCAGATTCTGTGGCTCTCCAGGGTTCTTCAATCTGGCACCATCTTCCTTCCTTCCTTCCTTCCTCCCTCCCTCCCTCCCTTCCTTCCTCCCTTCCTCCTTTCCTTCCTTCCTTTCTTCTTTCCTCTTTCTTTATGTAGTATGTATCAAGCAACTGTTGTGTAGCAGCTCTGTGAAGATACCCAAAGCATGCTCCTGAATTATCCAGATGAGAAGTACAAACCAAATCAATAAAATTCTATACTTCTGGCTGACAATGCTCCTTGGCAGATTGGTATCCCCACTTCTGAACTCCCATGAGCAGTGGAATGGAAGTACACTATGGCACGGTCCCATAATGGGACATCATATAGCAACAGGAGTTAAAGATAAGCAAAACTAGCCTGCAGGACTAGATGAAGGCTCCATTAGTCTTGATGAATATCCCACACCATCTCTGAGAGGCTGGAGAGACTGAGTCACTTGCTCACCAGCTCACCTGCCACAGATGGCCTTTATCATTTACTCCTAAACATGGGCACTGTGCACCCAGGGCTGGGGCCAGCTAGGATCTTCTCTGGCTGCCTCTACTCTGTGCATGACCATGGCTGGGCAGGATGGTTCAGGAAGGTCCTCTCCTGCGTGGCACCTGGTGCTGTTCCACAGGCCTTGTCCTCTTGTATCCCACTGCCCGGGGTCTAGCCCACAATGGTGATGAGAGTGTCCACAGAGACAGGAGAAGCTGACAGCTCCCGATCCTGATCAGGAAGTCCAAGGATGCCACTCCAACATTGTGCACAGCTGGAGCAGTTTACAGAGCTGCCTGAAACCCAGTGGGAACTGCAGTTTACCCCTGCCAGAACTCAAGAGGATTGCATGGCCATGGGAACAGACCTAGAAGGTAGGGCCTTTGAAATTGGAGGGACTGGTGCCCGTGGCAAACTTGGCCTCTTCTTCTCTCCCACCTTCCTGTGACCCACCCTGTGCACTGGGGCCTCTGCCATGTGGTGATGCAGGAAAAAAGCCTTGCGAAGTGCTGGCGCCTTGATGTTAGATTCTGGGCCAGTAAGTTTCTGTTTGTTACAATTACCCAGCCTCAGACATTCTGTTATAGTGACAAAATGGAGACTAAAATGCAACCCAATTTTGTTTTCAAACTTCATCTGTTAGTGTTTAATTCCAACTTTGGAAGCCATGTGTTTTTTATAAAAACTCAACTCTGGCATAATATTCAAACCCAAATTTCCTTCATTAAGGACAGGGTAAAGGAGGACAGTGCAAGAGAAGTAGCCAAGCCAGGGTGTGGTTGGAGACAGACAGCAGCTGGAGCAGAAACTACAAAATGAGAGCCCACTGCCTTTGTCCACAGGTAGGCAGTCACTGGCTGGGAGGACCTACGTGGGAAGAGAGGTGGTGACTCCCAGGTATACCAGATGCTCCAACGAGGGGCAGCATACATTTCCAACAGCACCCAGGGTGAGCACTGGCCCAGGCCTGGTATCTAGCTGAGCACCAGTCACATCTACCGCAAGCAACTGCTTTACTGAAGGGAGAATGAGAAGCGTCCCAGGGCCATTGGCACAGACCCTGTAGATCTGTGCATCAGGACTCGCAGAGCAGTGTGATACTGTTCCCCACAGTGCTGGGCTGAGGCCACAGGACTCCATCTCAGACACACAGCCCCATGTTTTCAGCACATTGCTCTGCCAAGCTGTTTGGGATCTGTGATGTCTCCCTCTCTCCCATGATTAATTGTAACCTGGATGTTCCCAGGCCACACTGGACCATAGATACAGATGCGGTCACATCATTAGGAGCCAATTAACTTGCCCATTAGCCCCAGCTCTCTCTGCCCAGGTCGCTTACTTCTTCCGCTCTGCCATGGGCTTGTTAATGCCCTGCCTGGCTCCCAGCTGATCTTGCTCCCTCTGGGGCTCAGGTCGATGCCAGGCCCCCCTGCCATTTCCCCTGTATGTGGTGACCTGCCCTGTGCACTGGGGTTGGGGTCATCTATAGTCTGAAGACAGACCAAGTCATGTTTTTCTATTAAAGCTATATATTTTAATAGTAACTTTAAATTTAATTTAAAATGTTACACATATTAAAGGAATTATATCAAATTTTAATAAGATTAGTTCATTGTGTCTTTTTTTTTTTTTTTTTGGCATGAGGACTGAACCCAGATCTCCCTTCTCACTTCCTTTTCTTAATTTTTATTTTGAGAAAGGGTCTTTTTGTAAAAAAAAAAAAAAAATTGATTTTTCGGGCCGGGGATTTAGCTCAGTGGTTCCAGCACCTGTCTTGCAAGCACAAGAGCCTGGGTTCGATTCCTTGGTAACCACACACTATACTGGGTGTGGAGACTCACGCCCAGCAGCAACCAGTACCACATACCACAGTGCCGGGCATGGTGGCTCACGCCTGTAATCCCAACACTCAGGAGGCAGAGGCAGGAGGACTGTTGTGATGTGAGTTGAAGGCTGAGCTCAAGGGCCAGCCTGAACTACAAAGCGAGGCCCTGTCTAAAAAAAAAAATGATTTTGTAGGTACACTGATACACACAATTTGATCACATTTAACTGAGAATTTTTACTTTCACGTAACTCATCTTGATTCTCATTTTCCCCCTTCCCCTGCTCTCTCTACACCCCTGACCCTTATATACATAAGCTTTGTTTTCTTTCTTTTAATTATCAAGTTTTTCCTTTCTCTTCCTTACTTTCCCCTACCTACCATTTCCCTTTTTCCTTTTGCACATTTTCTTCCTGTTTCATATCATCTGTCATACATTTGGGAATTCATTCGGACCTTCAGTTTTTCATACTAGAGAAAAGACATAGTACTTACACATCTGTGTCTGATTTATTTCACTGAGGAGTATGTTCTCCTTGAGAAAGGGTCTTGGTAACTGTCCCAGGCTGATCTCAACCTTTCAACCCCCCTCCTCGGTATCCCAGAACACTGGGGGTACAGGTGTGAACTACCACAGATTCCTGTGTCTAATTTTTGAAAACATTGGTTGTTAGATAACTTAATCATAACACACATCTGTTTTAGAAAAATTCTTTCTAGGCCTTGTGCTAATTTTTCTTTGTTTTACACCTGAAGTGGACCGACAAAATATTTAACACCCAAACTATTAACACCAAATAAAGTCTGTGTTTGTATGTATACAGGTCATTATAAGTTTTGCCAAAATCATTTACATATTAGAATAGAATAGAATAGACAGTATTCTTGATGATGAGTTCTGGACAGATCTATTGAGTGGCACAAGCTGGGTCCGTTGTTTTGCTAAGACCTTGATGAAGGAGAGCTGATGTTTTGTTTGGGTTAAAAAGAATCATTTACAAATGTTTTAAGACATTTCCTTGCTCAGATGCTTGTTTTCTAATAATGGAAGAATATTCTCTTATTTTTCATGCACATTTAAATTTAAATCTGAATTATTCACATTTTCTTCCCTCATTCCTAGAATTAAAACTCAAAAATGAGACACAAGCATTTTTCCTTCTTGAGTTTGCTTATTTCATCATGCAGATGTTTAGCACTTTAATCTTTTCATATAAAGCTTCTGCATATTCTCCTCCAAGATGACAAAAAAATTCTCTTGCATTTTATTTTCTAGCAATTTTAAGTTAAATTTTTAAACACTTACATCCAGTGACCATTTGGAACTGATTTTGTTGCACACTGAGCAAAGGAAGGGTTTGTTTTGCTTTTGCTTTTTTCAGACAGAGTTCTCCCAACTCAGGAACTGGGTAACTTGTTCCTTACTGCTTTAAAAGGCTTCCTTTAGCCAGGCCACGTCTCCTCTGTTCTGAGATCTGCTCCTGGGTTTTCTATTCCATCTCACTGTTCTTTTTATCAATAAGCCAGGACCATGTTATCTTAATTATGGAGACTTCCTGGGATGCTTGAAATCCTGTTCCCTATAGTGCTCCCCTCCTTTGCTAATATAGTTCTGTGTAAGATTCCTCCATGATATTTTAAACATTATATTTTGATATAAACTTCAGCGTTTTGTAAGTCTCAGGGTATGCACTACATGTTAAATTTCTAAATTAATTTAAATTTTAAACTTAATTGACATCTTATGATGTGAATGTTTTCTGCCCCATAACATGGCATATGTATTTATCTTCAAAGTCCTCTCTCTGCCCAACAGCAATCACAAAAGTTTTCTTTGTACAGTGGTGCACATTTCTGTGTAAATACTTCATCTTTACTCTTGCTTCTGTCACATAGCTTTCCTTTACATCTTTCCTTTGAGTGTTATTTATAAAATTTGTTGGTTCTGATTAACTAATTTTTTTTTTTTTGAGACAGGGTCTCACTCTTGTAGTTCAGGCTGGTCCTGAGCTCAGCCTTGAACTCACAACAATCCTCCTGCCTCTGCCTCCCAAGTGCTGGGATTACAAGCATGAGCCAACGCACCCAGAACTGTGGTATATGGTTCTGATTGCTAGTGGGTTTGAGTCTCCATGCCCAGGATTGTTGTATGTGGTTACTGAGGATCGGACCTGGGCCTTTGCACTTGCAAGGCAGGCACTGGAACCACTGAGCTAAATCCCTGGCCCACGATGGACTAATTTTGTATCCTACTCCTTTGTTGAGTTTTTGTATTGTTTGTTGTAGATTTGCAAGTGGTTCTCAAGTTTCTAAGGGAAAAAACCAAATCATCTGCTAAAGAGCTGACAAAGTAGAGTGATGGAATTAAAAGATATATTTTACAGCGCCATATGTGCACCCATGTTTATAGAAGCTCAGTTTGTGATTGCTAAGTCTTGGAAACAACCCAAATGTCCATCAACTGGAGACTGGATAAAGAAAACGTGGTTCTTTTATAGAATGGAGTATTACTCTGCCATTAAAAATGGTAAGATTGAGTCATTCATACTCAAATGGATGTACCTTGAGAACGTCCTCATAAGTGAAATAAACAGGTCACAGATGTGTAAATATATCTTTTCTCTGGTACGAGAAAATAAAGTTGCAAATGAGTTGTAGTATGTATAGTTGATATTGTGAAGTAGAAAATATTTAAAAGGAAAGAGAGCGTAAGGGTAAACAACAAAAGGAAAACAAATGTGGAAATAATAAAGAAAAAAGAAAACAAAGATTGTGTATATAAGGGGTGGGTGATTGCAGGACGGGGGGGAAAGGGAAAAAATGAGAATCAAGTCATGTCATGTTCTGGTACAAACTCTCAATGTTGAATGCGATTACGTTGTGTATTCATAATGTACCAATAAAGATAAAAATAAAAAAGAGTTGATGAAGGGTAGAAACCAAGCTAACTGGAAATGGCAGCAGTGATCTGGGTAATCCTAGGCCAGTGGTGGTGAACCTGTGGCACATGTGCTGCAGCAGGCTGTTTGTATCGCTGAAAGCTCTACAAGGTTTTCTATCACTGACTTGGACCATCATGCAGGCTATCGCATGGGACTGTTGGGGGAACCCAGAGGCTCCACTTGAGAAAAGCTCTATGGGAAGCAATGAATGTCCTTGGAGGAGAAATGGCTTCAGCTTACCCAGCTCCCTACTACCACTTCGATATGGTTTCTACAGGTGCCTACTCAGTGGTTTTCACTGACATCATTTCTGTCTTACTCTCTATACGTCTGGTCATGTATTGGCTCCATATTTCTGCCACAGAACTAAATGTCTGTACAGTTCTTATGTCAGCTTTTCCCTATGTGGACTAACTGGGTCTCTTCAGTCAAATTATTGTGAAAGATCTTGTGGCTTCTCCCAGCCAGTAGAGGATTCACAGTAGTGCAGCCCCTGAGACAGGCTTACATAGCCTTGATGACTTTATAAGAATTTTTATTCCTTTCAATGGAAGAAGGCAGAGTTCTAGGAAAGTTTAAAATCTAGGCCTCTTTCTTCTAATGTGCCTGATGTGGTTCTGCTCCGTACCCTCTTCATCTCTGGGTGGTGGTAACACCTTCCTTCCCACCTGTGTTACACCCAACTCTTAATTTAGTCTTAGATGTATGTGTTTTTCCAACTCTGACTCAGTGTTGATGCCTCTTGAGTTTTGGATTACTTTTCTCAAGCTCTCTGTTCTAAGACTAAAATCTGCTGCTCTTTCCATGGACTATTACAGATCAATTCATCAGGTTTTTCACAAATTACTTCGTCATCTGCGAGATGAGAGGCAGAGTAACTGGTTTACCTTGATGTGGGCTGCTGGTGTGTGCAGGATGGTGTGAGTACTCTGCCCACACCCCATCAGCTCACCCCAGAAATCACTTCAGCTTGAAGAAACCCTGCTTGTAGAAGCAGGGGCTTTCAACCTCAAACACCAGTTCTCCTCCTCATGAGATTTTTTAAAAAATATATATTTTCACTTACAAGGTGGTCAGGCTGGAATTTCTAGAGAATGGATGGCCCCATGAGCAGCCCTCAACTAATGACCAAAGAGGCTGGTGAAGAAGTACCCCAACTTTTGGGGGAAGACAACTCTGAATGTGTTCTTGGACAGTCTTCCCAAGTTTCTGGTAGAGTTGAGGCTCATTTACCTACCCACTAATACCCTATACTGGGTCTTTCTTTTCTCCTGCTTTCTTCTTCTTCACACTACTTTGTGGAATCAGTTTTTGGAAAAACCCAAAATTGTATGGCTGAATAAATGGTTCTTCTTAAAGTCAATGAAGATCATGATGTTTGGTGATGGAACCAGGGTGAGAAAAGGGGTCTGTGGTGGCTCCTTTGCCCACACATGATTCCACGGAGGAGCCTGGAGAAGGAGCCACATAGGCACGAAGGATACAATTGAAGTCTGTGTCTGGGACTTTTGGCTTTTAGAAATAAGCCCAAGACTCACTTTGTCAGTACAGATCAGAAAGCACTCAGATTCCATGAAATCTTAACAAAGCCATTTACTTTTGCAAAGAGGTGCAAGCACACCATGAGGCAGCAGGCACGCAGGGCAAAAGAGGGCTGCCTCTTCCATTCCCCATTTAGCAGAAACAGCTATCTTTTAAATTCATTGGTTGAATTCAGAAGCTTATAATTTATCATGGCTGATTAACTCGAGTGGCACAAAGCAGGGTGTGTGTTGCTGGGTAAGACAGAGAGAGGGAGATGCAGTTTGGGATGAAAAATCTTTGGTTTTTATCTTAGGAAATCAGCTATGTTCTGGGAAAAAGTACATAGTCACCATTTTTGGAGCTCAGGATATTAATGGGGTGGGAGGGTGGGTAGTGAGTAGATTACTGGGTCATGGATTTGCTTTGGCTTTATGCTTTGACAGAAAAGACAAAGACTATCTCTCACAGGTTCCCCATGAAATTAGTTTGCTGGCATAGATTCCTTGTTCACTCTCAACTTCACGTTCAGCGCTGTCCCTCCAGCATTTATAAAAAGACCTGCTTAGCAGCCCTCAGTTTGGGCTGTCACTGGCATGGAACAAACCACCCTAAATTTCAGTGGCAGAATAATTTTAGAATGCTCATGAGCAAGGCATTGTGGGATGGCTTGTGTCTTTCCTCTGCAGTTTCGGGGACCTCCAATTCCAAGACTTCATGGCAGGGGCAACTAAAAAGCAGAGGGGTGGAGTGGTTCAGCGAGTGTGCTTTCCTCACAGGCCAAGAGCTGAGCCCTGAGCAGTCAGGCCACGACTCCAGCTGCTGGGGCTCTGCTGGCCAAACAGCTTGTCTGGAGCCTCCTTGCAAGGCCTGGTCTGGGTCACTGCACCTCAGAGTGAAGGGGGCTCATTCAGCAGCTCAGGGCTTCCGGGGTGCAGGGCATCAGGAACCAGGTGGGGCCTCTTGGAAAGTGGGCACTGGCTTTTATAGCATTCTGCAGACTGAAGGAGTCACAAGCTGGCCAGAGTCCAGTGGGAGGGGAGCCCTCTACAACAGCGAGTGGACAAGCATCAGAGGTTTCAGGGGCAGTAATGTGGAGCGGGGTAAGTGGACTGAGTGAGTGGAAGAGTCTACATTTCCTTTTATATGGGAAACCTAAAATAAAAATACAGAGTAAAATAAAGGGTAGGTGGTAGGAAAGGATGAACTTTGTTTTGAAATGGAGAAAGGAAGCAAAGAGAGGGGAAAGGAGGGAGGAGAATAAAGAGACTGAAAATGATCAACATTATACATTTTTTTCCTCTAGAGTGTAACTCATAAATCACAAACTTGAATATATAGAGTAATCAAAAGCTTTTTAAAAGAATTAAAAACTTCTTAACTATCTTTCTGAAGGTACCTCAGAAGCTGTTTCATAGTGGGGTGGATATGTAGACACTCAAATTTTAGTAGGAGAATGACAGGTTTGTCTCCATCTGTTTCATGCTCAAGCCACCAAGTTTTAAGTTAGAAAGGCAAATAGGCCCTGCCTAGGAGCAGGGATAAGAAGAAAACTATCCTTGCTTAGCACTATACGCATACTCTGAAAAGTTTTTCTACCAAAACAAAAAGAAAGAGGAAAGTGGCTTTAATACAGTGATAAAACCAACATTTTTAATAAAAGGAATCAGTGCAGAAGAGCAAAATCCCTTATGCACAAGGACCAGGCCAGTCTGGCCTCCCTGATGTTGGGCTGTCTGTCACCTGCTATGGTTTGATGTGGCTTGATGGGACATTGTCCTTGGGTATCACAGCACGCATCACAATCTTTAATGAAATATTTGTGAAACCCTCTCTACAAACTTTCTATTGTGGAAATTTTCAGACTTGCAGAAATAAGCAATACAGCATCCTGAGCTCCCAGGCCACCAGCACCAGTGCCAGCATTTTATTAACTCCAGAACAATCTTGTTTTTATTCAAGGCCCCATCACTTCCTCTCCTTTGTGTATTATTTTCAAGAAAATCCGAGACATCATATCACTTCATCTATAAATATTCCTGTATGTATCTCTTAACAATAAAGCTTCTTTTCAAAACATATACCACTATCATGCCGAAAATAAGAAAAATAATTCTTGGGTTTTGGGGTTTTATTATAATGCTTGGGACCAAGCCTCCCCAAGCCTCCTGCATGTTAGTTAAGAGCCGTACCACTGAGCTCTACCTCCTGGCCACAAAAATTCTGTAGTGGCAAATATCCAGGTAGCTCAAAATTTCCAGTTGTTTCACACAGGTTATAATTTGTACAGTTTATACCAGAATCTGAGCAATAGTTATCACATATCATAATTAACTGACATAGCATGAAGTTATCTACTTTTTTTTAAAGACAAGGTCTCACCATGTATTGAGACATTGTTGTTGAGACACGGGTCTCAAAAACAGGGTCCCAGGCTGGACCCAAACTTGTGGCACTCTTCCTGCTTCGGCCTCCCAGGTTCTGGGATTACAGGAGCATACTTTACATTTTTAAATGATCTATATATTTCACTTCCATCTTTTTAAATTTTCTCCAGCTGCAACTTATCAGGTGAAGTGGGCTTCTCGTCCCTTAGTCTGGATCATGCTGGTCACTCTGTGTAACATCCTGTGACACGTTCCTCTGTCTTTATTTTTCCTTTAATTGAAAGGTGAACAGGAGACTTTATTAGTCAGATTTCTGTCACTCATAAAGCATCTGAACTGGGGTGCTTATGAAGTAAGGAGGTTTATTTGAGCTCATGTAGATTCGTGTCAGTGGACCCTTGGTTTAGGCTTCTTGCAAAAGTGGCAAATTAGTGGGAGCTGGCAGAGGAGAAAACCACTCATAGCATAACCCAGGAAACTGAGAGAGAATTGCCACAAGCCCTTGCAGGGGACACCCCCCGTGATTTCCTTTTAAGCTCCACCTTCGGCATTCCCCACCAATGCATCTTCAGGATCAAACTTTCAACACTTGGGCCTTTGAGGACACTCTCCAAGCCACGGCAGCCCCTTCCAGATGTGGTCTACTGTATGCCTGTTCTCTTCCCTACACTTTGGACTCCATGGAGGCTCAGAAACACTTTTCTCTAGTAGAGAAATTAGCAGTTACCATGGAGTCTTGTATATTATAGATTCTCAACAAGTATTAGCTGAATGGGTGAAGAATGAACACAGCCACATAGGCGGTATGCACCTCAGAACAGGCAGATATAGGCCCCAGGCAGCAGCTGGATGTGTCCACCTCATTAATACCATCCCTGCACTTAGACCATAGAAGGCTCGTCGAGTGTGCTTCATCCTCCATTTACCCACTAGGCCTTTCCCATGCCAGTTGTGTTTTAGGTTTCTGGCCCCATTAGCAAGCAAGGTGAAAACACACCTTTACCCACCCAGTGAAGAGGGTCAGTTGATCTCCTAACTGGGTCCTACAAGGCCCCTGCATGGACAGCTGCCACATGTACCCACTGAGGGACCAGCTTCCACATGGGCCAATGTGTGACTCTGAGTAGGTGGTTTAAATTCTCATAATCTGAATTTCCTAAGCCACAAAACGGAATCACATTGCTAATTTCCTGGGTCTGTGAGCAGGGTTGGCTGACTCTCTTGGGGTTTTGCTCAAATCTTCTTGTCCTGTTCTCCTGTCCTTTGGTATGAGGCCATCACTGAACCCAGGTAAGATAGTGGACCTAAAGGGCTGAAGACAACATCCCCCCGCCCAGCCCCTCAGAGGCCCTCAGGTGGGGGTTAGAGTGATCTGAGTGGGTGCATACATATTTCAGCTTCCTCACCGATGGCAATACAGAATAAGTATGGCCCACTGTCTCTAAGAGGGACCCTCGGGAGACAGTGTATTTGTCACCTAAGGCAGGAACTTGCTCATCAGCCACCCTTCACTGACTGTCTTCTTCTCCTTGTTCCTTTCAAACACCCTTCTGGAAATCATTGCCTTATGAACCATATCCATCTTGTCTTTCCACCGGCCCACACGGGGTACCCAACATCACATGAAACACTGAAGGTTAGAGGTCCAAGCACCAGTTCAGAGGTCTGTCCAGTGCGGTGGGATCCAAAAGGTGGACCACCTTCCCGAGATGGCTGACATGAGGAGAGCAGCAAGGAATCTCAAAGCAGAGATGAACGCAAATTTGCATGTGACTGGTGCTGATTGGGAGTAGAGGACGACTTCCTCACACACAATCACCAGACAGGACAGGACTCAGCGCAGCTCAGGATGCCCTAGTCAGGCAGAGTCCCAGCATCACGAATGGGTTATTACAATCACCACCATCTCCTTGAGAAGACAGAGTTATACAGTAAATTCTCCTCAAAATGGTTCAACTAAAAAGACTCTGGCACTTTACAAGGATGTTGTGCTTCTATTATTTTGAAAAATTCACAAAGGAGCTCAGCTCCCTCTTGGACAATAGCAGATAAATGAATCCCGATTGTTCCAACACCTGCACTGATGTTGTCTTGTCGCTGGCAAGGCGTGGCTGGGCTTTGTTAGTGAAGTGGGCTCCTCATTATTCTGGCTATTGTTCCAGGAATCAAAGCAATGATCACTGCCCACGCCTGATTCTCCAGAGCTCAGCCATAATATGAGAAGTGAGAAAAGAGGTGATAGAATGAATACCACATTCTCAGCACTGTTTTCCAGGTTGATTCTTTTTAATTCTAATTTTTCCATTGTCAAGGCAGTACATGATCATCATCAACACATGAACAATGGGAAAATGCACAAAGTGGAAACCCCTTCTCTTGTTCTCAAGCCCCACTCCTGGCATAAACCACAGTGGGCATTTTGCACACAGCTAAAGAGACACACTTGAGCATACGCATGTGTGTGCAAACAGATCGCCTTGAACAGCTGAGACTTTCCACTGCCACCCACTCTGGCTGTCTCTCCGTTCCCAGTGCCTGATCTTAGATGGTTTCTCAGAGTTGCACAGTGCGGATTCCCATTTTTTTTTTTTTTATCTATTCCCCTTTTGGACATTCAGACTATACAAATAATTAGACAGTGATCATCTTTGTGCATTAACCTTGTTCACTTACAAGACAATTGCTGCAGGATGAATTGCTGGAGTTAGAATTGCTAGGTTTAAGGGCATGCGCATTTATTTTAACCTCTTGCTTAATACCTGCAAAGTGCTCTCCAAATCAGGCGCATGCAAATAATGTGTTTCAGTGCTGATTTCATTTGGCTTTCTTTGAAAATTAGTTGCAGTTAAGCTTCTTTGCCCCACACGTTTATTAGTAACTTGTATTTTTCTATGAAGTTAATGGAATAGACTACCCAAATGAGGACAAGAAAAGATCACTTATCCAGAGCTTGGGCAGCAAAGGACCCTGCCACCATTGCTTGCATTTGGCAGAGAGTGAAAAGCAGGCATGGGGTTGGAAAGCTTTCTAATGGAAGAAAGGGTTGCCTTCAGTACAGAAGTGCCTTGATGGGAGGCTTTTTGCACTGGGGAACAGAGGCAGGCAAAGCACTGCAAGGTACACTATGTGATTGCTTAGTGGAGGATGTTTGACTTTTTCTGATTGGCTCTAGGTTATAGCGGTCAGGTACTGAGTAAGTCCTGGATTGGGGGGTGTGGTATTGCTACCGTGGTTACAGTTTGGCTTCCTGGACTGATTGCTGCAGTCTAGAACTCTTTTTATATATGTCTGGCCATTGCCCATCAATATAGGTGGTCCCAATTTACAGTGCTGCACTTTATGATTTTCACACTTTACAATGTTGCGAAAGTGATAGGCATTCAATATGAACAGATTCACAGTTTTGATTTCCATCTTTCTCTGGACTAGTGGACTAGCATGATTCTCTCTAGTACTGCTGGATAGTGATGTAGCCCTGCAGGGGCCAGGAGTGGGAACAGCACATACCACACACAATGTGTTCTGTTCTATGTGGAATATCTGGAGGCTAGGTGCAGTCAATGTATTTTCAGCTTATGGTATTTTCCATTCACAATGCATTTATCAGGATGTATCTCCTCCCCATACCAGAAGGCAAAGGGCATCTGTATCTTCACCCTCAACTTTTTCTCTTGCTTATATATGTATTGGGTTGATGGTCTTTTTTCATTTTTTATATCCTAAGCAGAAACTGTGTAATGTGGCTTCATGCCTTGGAATTTTGCTACATAATTAAAGGGCTACATAATTAAAGGTTATTTATATTAGCCAAGGGCAGACTTTCCAAAACTAGTGAGTAGTTGTGTGCACATCTTACCTGGAATACAGTTATGCTGCTCAGAGTAAAAAAGATCACTTTAACTCCTAAAAAGACTATGCTATGTAGAAAAAAAGGAAGCTTGTTTTAAGGGTGAGGTAAGTGTGTGACTGGGGAGCTCCACAGAGAGGGAAGAATGGGGTCCCAGAGCCTCCAGCAGGAAGATCCATGTGGCTGTTCTCTGCAAAGACCCCATATTGCTCTGCATAAAGTTCACATTTAGGTTTGCAAACCCTCAGTATACTGAATGCAAAAATTCAGAATAAATATGAAATATCCTGTATAAATGTGAAATAGCCCCCCATCACTGTAACAAACACTGGAGCTAATCATCTTGTAAAGGAAATAAGGTTTCTTTGGGCACATAGTTTCAGAGGTTTCCATTCAGGATATGTTGACCATATCCCCACTCACCATGGTGGTAGCCAGTGGCAAAACCACTTACACTAGGCTGAAATGTGAAAGGCAAGAAGAGGAAGAGGTTGTTATTCGCCTTCTAGGACACACCCCCTTCCATGACAGGAAACCACCCCCACAGGTCCCACCTCTTAGAAGTTCTATCATCTCCTGGAAGCAGCAAGGGAGGGACTGAGCTTTTATTTAACATCCCCCAAATCCAAGCGACGACACATGAAGTAATTTTGCATGTTGGTGCGCACACTCAGTGATGCACAGAGAGTCTCTATGTGTCTCCCAAGACAGCTGCAATATCAAATAAAGCTTGAGTCTGTCGCATTGACTGCCTTCCACAAAGCTACCTTTGGCTCTCCCTTTTCCAGTCCCTGAGCTCAGTCATCAACTATAGTGTTTCCTGGGGTCACTTCCTCCTCCCTCTGAAACACTGGCCAAAGGATGCATAGGTGGCTAGGTGTAGCATTCTGGTGTCTCTGGTGGCCTCCACACTGCTGTGTCCCCGAAGGCATCTTGCTGGCTTCCCACTGCTCTGTCCTGCTTCTTCTTCTCTGCAATGGTGCCCCTTGAAGCATCCCTGCTAGTAAATCTCTGTACCTCCTTCAGCACTTTGAGGTCTGTTTCTAAGGAAGACAACTTAAAATAGCATCTTAATTCCTGGGTCTGTCACAAGTCTCCTAGACCTCTGCCCACATGCGGGAAATGTAAGTGTGGACTACATTCTGTCTCAAGTCTTTTTAAAGAATTAGAACTCCAGGATTTCTTTTAAATCATGGTTCTACATCATCTTAGTCCATTTTGTGTCTCTATGACAGAATACTTGAAGCTGGAGAACATGTAAAGAAAGGAGGTTTATTTAGCACATGGTTCTGAACACTAAGAGCAGGATGCCAGGACCTGCTGGCTTCTGAAGAAATCCTTACGACAGGGTTAATGCAGGCTCCCTACGACAACCCATTCTCACAAAAACTAATCCAGTCCCCCAAGACCTCAATGAGTCCCTATAGGGAGCTGCCCCATGGGCTAAGCACCTTCTTCCCACCTCCACTTCCTCGATGCCACCACAGTAGAGGCCAGGATGCCCACCTGTGAGGCTCAGGGAGCCACATTGACCCACATCCAGGCCACAGCACATGTGATCTACTCTTCAGAGAAGGGCTTTTGTCCCTGGAGCTCATGGATGATTTTCCATGGTCAGTGAAACCTCAGAAATTAGATCCCAAAGTGCATATGTATTGTCTTTCTGGGAAGAATATTTCTAGCTTTATTAGATTTCTGAGGAGTCTATCACCTTCTACCACAGTATCTACTTTAACACAAGCTGCTTGTGGGTCTTGGAAAATCTGTGAAGAGGGTTGTCACATGTCCTAAAGCATTAATCTTAGGAGACTGATAATGATTTTCTAAAACCCACTTACTATTTATTTTCTAACAGCAGAGAGAAGTAGGTACCAACTACAATTTTACAACAGAGATAAATGGAGTCCCTTTGGAAGCCTCTTCTCTTATAGGTTTGGGCTTGTACTTGGGGTTTAATACTAATCATAGCAATTTTTTTCTTTTTCTTTCTTTCTGTGGTTTAGACAGATATTAAGGAAACTAGCTTCACTTCTCTTAAAAAAGAAAATACCTTTTGTCTTCAAATAGTAAAAACATGAAATTTACTTATGTGAATATCTCCCCACATTTTTCTGTTCCTCTTTTCTTTTGCAGACATATAGACACACAGACAGACAGACAAAAGCTGCACACAATTATGAGTACCATAATGACACCCCAGAATCTGCCATTGAGGACAGGACTCCAAATATGGTTTTGATTTAAAAAAAACAAAACACGGGGGCCGGGGATATAGCTCAGTGGTTCCTACGCCTGTCTTGCAGGTGCAAGGACCTGGGTTTGATCCCCAGTAAACACATAACAATACTGGGCGTGGAGACTCACCCCAGCAGCAACCAGTACCACATACCACAGTGCTGGGCGTGGTGGCTCATGCCTGTAATCCCAGCACTCGGGAGGCAGAGGCAGGAGGATTGTGATGTGAGTTTGAGGCTGAGCTCGGGGCCAGCCTGAACCACAAAGCGAGACCCTGTCTCAAAAAACCTTAAAGTAAAAAAAAAAAAAAAAACAGGCCCAGCTGGCTGTATTTAAGCCCCACTTGTTATGCACACAGTAGGTCAATAAATTATGAGGCACAGCTGCTCCAGCCTTTGGGACCATGAGGTCCCAGGAGAGAAGTGAGTAGCAGGGAGGCGGGGCAGCACAGAAGGCTCTTATGGAGAACTGAGACATTCCTCGAGGCATCTGGGTTACCGACGTACAGTTGCTCTCATGAAGGATACTTTATGAACCTGAATAATAAGAATTTATATAAATATACATTCACAATCTCACATAACACATATGGGGGAAATAAAGAATGAGTAAGTAATTATAAATTAAATACACTACAGGGTTCAGCTGACCTTTTAATAAACCACAAGGGGCTTGAGTATTTATGATGTCACGTTCACGTTGAAGAGCGCTCATGTCGTTAAATAAGGATGTGAAAGGCTGGACCAAGGCTCTGGTAGGAGACCCTGATCCTGAAGCTCTGGTGCTGGCCAGGGGCACTACACTCTCCTGATTGTTCCTGGCCACACTCTAGCCTCTTCACTCATTTTTTCAATATATTAGCTGACTTCCAGGCCTTACCTGTCATTCTGGGGTCTAGCCCTGATGATCCTGGTCTCACGGGGCTCATGGTTTGAAAGAAAGGACAGAAATAAACTGATAAACACTCAGCATCTCGTTACTGATTGTGATAAAGCACTAAGAAGAGAAGAATTGCATTACCTCTCCGAGGGCTGGAAAAATGGGATAGGAGGGTGGTCAGGAAGGACATCTGGGGTTGTTATTTTATGTCAAAGTGACTGGGTTCAAAGATTCCGAAGCAGCTGGTGAGCCATTCTTTCTGGGTTGTCTGGTGTGTCTTTCTAGAAAAGATCAGCAGTTAGCCTGGAGAGCAGGTGGTCCTCCCCTGTGTGCATGGGCCACCTCCAGTTCCCTCTCTGCTTCAGCTGGTCTTCTCCCAACCTGGGCCATTGGAGCTGCTGTAGGTCAGCCTTCTAAATTCAGACTTGGATGGACAGTAGCAGTAACCCCCAGCCCTGAATGCAGGGCCTTCTGACTTGTTTAACTACACCAGGAGCTTCCGTGATTCTCCAGCTTATAGACCACAATCACGAGACTGTTCTACCTCTGCAATCCTGGGAATCTACTTCAGCGGTGACTCTTGCACAAACATCACTCTATATCCTGATCCTTCTTTTTCTCTAGTGAACTTGGATTGATACATCTTTCAATGAGATAGACTAACACAACTGAAACTCAAATTTGACTTGAGGTCTGCATTTTATCTGATACCAAACGGGGTTGTCAATATGACTTGTGAGGGCAGGTAGGCCAGCAACAAATATGAAGTGAGTAGGGGCTCAAAATGTACTTGCACAGGGAGGTTAAGTGTTTTTTGTTCTTGGAACCCAGTGAAATTTGAGGAAGCTGAGATCAGCTCGTTGCAGGATGAGAAACATGGCCCAGTCACTCCCAGCTTCCCAACAGTCAGCCAGTCTGCCCCGGATGTGTAAGTGAAGCCACGCTATGTCTCTCAGCCACCAGCACGCCTTAGAGCTGGCCACAGACACCAAACAGCTCCAAGTACCCAGAGGTCCTTCTTCTTAGTTCACTCCTGCTGTAGTAGCAAAATGCCACAGCCTAGTGCAGCAATGAGGACAGAGTGGCCACTTGCTCGGCTCGGCATCTGCTCAGCAGATTGGAGAGGCACAGTCCTTGGGAACTATGTCTGACCCTGTGCTCCCTCCTCTCTGTGCTCCCTTCTTGTTTTACTTCCAAGCCTGTGTGTACTCCTTGGCCCTGCTCCACCACACTCTCCTGCCATTATCCTCCTGCCTTGGAACCAGCCAGCCATGGACTGAATCTCCTTAATACATGACCCAGATTAACGCTTTCCTGCTTTAAAGTGTGGACATCAGGCTGCTTAGGATGTTCCTCAGATGAAGAAAGGTGTTTCTCTTGTTTCTGGAGGGTGAAAGTCCAAGATCAAGGCCTGGCGGGCGTTGCATCTGATGACAGCATTCTGGTTCCTGGGCAGCGCTTTCTTACTGAATCTTCATATAATGGAAGGGACAAGTAAGCTCTCTGTGGTCTCTTATGGGGCACAAATATCACTCAGGAAGCCCCTGCCTTCATGATCTAGTCGTCACCCCAAAGCCTTGCCTCCTCGTCATCACTGGTGATAGATTCCAATGTACGAACTTGGGGATCTGGTAGTGGGGACATGAACGTCTGGACTATGGCAATTTCTTTTTCCCTTTTCCCCCCTCTGCTCCTCTCTTTTAAAACCACATGCTGACTGTGTCTGTACATTTTCATGGTTTAAAACATTCAGGTTCAAATGAAGCTGTAGAATGAAAGGAACAAATGTGACTGACTTTCCAATTTTGGGGAAAAAAAATAATGTCAAGATGAGTTTTTCACACTTCTCTCTTTCTTTGTCAAAGAGCACAAGTTTGCAAAATTCTCAGGATAGGAGATTCTGAGTTCCAGCTTGTCTCGCCTGCAGCCAATAGTGCTGCTATGCTCTTCAATGTTTTGGATAATTGATCCTACTCACAAATTATAAATACAATAATTCCGAGGTTGGTAAACCCATCAACCAAGTATGAAAAATTGCTCCAAACTAGGCAAGAAGAAAGTGATCCCAGGAGAGTTTCAACAGCTCAGGGTCAGTACTCACTCAGCTGTGTTCCTCTGAGGCGTCCGGAGTGTCTGAGATATCAGCACCCAAGGGGGCGAGGCAGCAGAGCAGCAACCATCACAGAGCCCCAGGACCACCATTCCAACAGGGAGGCACATATGAGATTGCACATACAGGAGGAGAGGAAAGCAAAAGACCCCTTCCATTGTCCACATGCTCAGCCTGCTTTATTCAAAGACAGATTTTTAAATACGTATCAGCATTCCTGTAAACAGGGCAAACTTGCTAATAACAGTGTGACTCAGCAATCACTATTCCAAATAAATACATTCGAAATGACATTAATCAGATTAACTGCAGTCCTTCATGACGGACTTCACATGCCTGTGAAAGCTCTTTGTCAGCTTGGTAAGTGGCTTCCCTAAGAATTCACAGAAGCTATTTTTTCTTTTTAAAAGAAGTTTCTGAGACCTTTTCAAATGCATTGATTTCCTCCCCTGTAGGTGACAACACGGTAAAGCTTACCATGTTTAGGTTTGTGATTTCCAGCATCAGCATGTCATTTGAATGCTGTATTTTATTATGCAATACTGCTGTTCATGTCTTTTATGAGAACAACTGCTATAATAGGTTAAATGTCATTATTTTCAAAACCACCCCTTGCAGATTAGCTGCCACATTGCCTTCCAAATGCTTGCACTTGAATATCTGAACCATACTTCACAATTGCATTGCTCACTGGGTGAATTCTTCCTGTGAATAATGCCCACCAATGCTTTTTCAATAGCCAGAGATCTACTCCTGTGAGCAAAATCATCTCCACCCATTTTTGGCATTGGGTGACAGCTGGGATCTTTTGTAAATAAATTGAGATCTTGTGATGAATTTATTTGCTATTGTAGTTGCATTCTTGTGAAAGCAATGGAAATTTGGAGCTTTGTTATGTGATGTTTGACATTTTAAACTCTTAAATTGTGAGATTTAAGAGGGAAAAGTAATGTCACTCTTTATTAAAACAATTTTCCTATCAAAAAGAAATTGTTCTTTTCTGTCCTAGCTTGTTTGGGCACATTCATGTCTAATAAATAATAACTATTCTTATTGAATGATGTTTCAATAAACAGGGAATGGACACATGCAGTTTTCCAGAATGGAGGCCAACTTTTGCTCACATGTTAAAGATCCTTCTAAGATGGGTTAATGAATTTTATTCCTTTTGTTTAGTTCCTTTGATTTTTTTAGACCGCTTGATCTTTTCTCTGGTGCTTTCTGTCTTTAAAACATCAAAAGTCATCATGATCTAGCCACCTTTAGGGATATCCGCCAATGGCAATTTCCCAAGACAGACACAAATTGCACTGGCTGCCCAAGTTTTCTAATTCTGGCCTCAAAGTTCACCTCTGTGCTCATGCCTTCCGCTCTTCTCACTCTTTTGCTTTAATAAAAGCATTTCTTTGCAGTTGGCTTTCTTGATGACTTGGGCCTCTGTCAGTGGCAACTGTCACCTCAGGGTATTGAGGTGTTAAAGAAGCAAGGTGGTCTAACATGCAGAGGAAGACGATTGGAAGGAGAAAGAATGAAGCCATCAGGGGTCTCTTGTGGGATGCACATTCAGGAAATGCTGGTGTTAGCATGATCTGTGGGTGGAGATTTGGGCCTTCTTTGCCAAAAGGTCATTCTTTAGACACTTGTTCAGGGTAGGGAAGAGGCTGTGGCTTCAACAAGCCTGAGATAGAGATCAATCTCCACTTTCCTGGAAAATGAGCCATTCTATGGTGACACCCACCAGAGATGTGCTCTGCAGTAACCGAGAGGATGTCACTTTATTGCTTATCAAGCAGCTTCTCAAGTTAGTGATGAGAGAGAATAACCAGAAGCAAGTGGAGTATGAGGATCTGTGTGCATTTTCCCTGGTTTGACCTCGAAAGGCTCCCTTTGGGAAAGTCCTTCAAATCCTCATGGCTTGAACCCTAAATAGAAGCCAAAGTAATACAATAACAAAAATATTTCTTCTATCTGGTCACCAACACTGGTGTGTGTCCATTGTCACTGAGCTGTACGGAATTCTTAAAACCTGATGTTTGAGTTGGGGATGTAGCTCAGTGGTAGAGCACTTACTAGCACATACATGGCTCTGGGCTCGATTTTCAGAAAGGAAGGAAGAATGAAGGACAGAAAGCTGCTATTTGTGTCAATTCATGCACCAAGACCCCATGCAAATCCCAATCCCACATACAAATCCATTTCTGCTTTGTCATGGCAAAAATCAGATTGAAGGTTCCCAGTACCATGAAATGATTAATGTTTAAGGAAATGGGAGGACGGTTATCCTGATCTGGTCATTATACATCTATATTTATATATCAAATGAGCTCACTGTAGCTCTTAAATATGTATGTCATTATTCATCAATTAAAAATTTTAGAGTTGAAAATAAATGTCTTCATCACACCCCCAGTCAATGAACTAGAGAAACTGACCTTAACTTTTCCAAAATTGAGGAGCAGCCCTGCTCATGACTCTGCCCAGCGAGAACTCTTGGTGACAACTCTGGCAGGCCCACAGGGAGGCCACACACCCAGCTCTTCTGCTGTGGACCTGCGTGGTGCTGAAGACAGTGCAGAGAGGAGGTGGAGAAGTGGTAGGAGCCACAGTGGACTGTGAAGTCTTCTGAGGGGCCGGGAGACCAGCCCGCATGGTGAGTGGGAAGACTGTGCTCTTGCTCAGCAGCTTACCAGTCCTGGGAGGGGACCCATTCATGCAGCTGTCAAGGCAAATCCCAACTGCTGAGCCTATCACAAAATGAGGCTTTCAGTCACACTGACTGGGTGAGACGTGGCCTCCAAGGACCACATGTGCAACAGGTCACTATGTCATGCTGGATAACATCCAGCGTGCTCCTCTAGAGCTGAATTCCCATCTCTGTCATCTACAGTTCACTGCCATTGTCTTAAAGAAATGTTCCCCCCTGTCACCTGCCCTGTAACACATTCCCTCTCTCCTCGGGGTCACCACAGCCATTTTCCATGGAACTTTGGGCAAAGTGCACAAACTCAGCAATGATCACTGGGGCTACTTCAAGGTACCAGCTGGTTGCTTGCTTTCACACCCAGTAAAGGCACTGCCAGATAGGGCACAGCATTGTTGTTTGGATTAGAAGCAGCATCACAGATTACTCCAAGACTGACAAAGTACAACAGTGAGAAACCTGCTGGGCAGGGGTGGTCAGGGTCTTTAGTCTCCCAAGTAGACATGACATAGGTCCACACCCCCTCAGCAAAATGCCAGACCTTCCGGCAGCTCATAGCACAGCACTGGCAAGAAGCTAAAAATAAATTCTACCCACACGCTTCTCAGTTTATCTCACTCTTTCCTCTGGTCTTAATAAGTCATTAGGTTTCTTCGGAGTAGTCCAAGTCTCTCATTATGATGTTCCCATAAACCAACTTCCTGTTGCCACGAGAACCTGGATAATGCCCCAGACGTGGAAGTTTGAATGCACTCTGATAAAAATCAGATTTTCTGCATGTGATGGATATTAAAAAGACCCAACTTTTACGGTTTCTGAATGTTAAGCAGTGGCCGCAGGGCCACAACGACCTAGCAGTGCATGACGCAGGGAGCTGGAAAAAGACAGGGCGAACATCATAACCCTTAATCATCTGCCTGCTCAGCCCACGACCGGTGTGGTCTCCACACAGCGTGGCTGCTGTGGTATCCACAGCAATTTGTCACCCCCAGCTTCTGAGAGGTACAGCCAGCCAGCCAGCCAACTTTCCCTTGGGGACCCCCACCCCCAACACAAAGTTAATCCAAACTCAAGAACAAAAGATTCGCATTTGTCCTTGAACAGGGGATTACCACCATTGAAACCAGACTCTAATCTCGGCTTGTCACTCCCTTTGCTACCTAATCTCTTGCTCAATGGCCTGCTCTCACTTTCTTTCCTACTCAAGAAGCAGGAGGTCCTCACCCCTCTTCGCTGTGAAGAAATGCACAAAGTTAAAAGGCCAGTTTAGCCTGGCCACCTGGATGGACTGACAGAGGCACGGTTTACCCGGCACCCAGCCAGCAGCCAGCTGGGACCTTGTGCCCTGCCATCTGGGTAGGGGCACTACTCATGCGATTGTCTGTACTCAGTCAATGGCCACCTCCAAGCCGGCCAGCGTCCCCTGTTTTCATTGTCCTTCATGGCCCTTGCTGAATGCTGATTGCAGCCTCCATCCTGTGTGAATGATGCAGCAGAGCAGAGCAGGCCGGGAGTCCGAGGCCAGTGCGGAGTGTTGCTAGGCTCATTTATACCACTCTAAGCATCATTGCTACTGGCCAAAGATGGGCCTGCTCCTCAGGGCCTCAGGCAGCCTAGGGATATCAGTCTTCTCCAACACCCACTCCATGGCCCTCCTGCACCAGGAGCCAAACTTAGACTCTGAAGACCTCAGCTGTACCCAGTGTCCACCCTCTACTGGGTCCTGGGTGGCTAGGACCTGCTCTCCTTCTGAGGGACACCTGGGAGCTGGCTTGCAGATGCCACACCCATTTGAACCCAGAGATGAGACAAGAGACCCTGACTGTGCAGGGGCAGGTGAGCCAGGGGACTGGGACCTCCCTGACATGCTGTCAACTACAAGAAGATGACCACAAGGACCCTGGCACTGGCTGATGCGTTGCTCAGACCCACAGGGTCTGGGGCACAAGTAATGTCTTTTCCTGCACCAGAGCCAGGAAGGCAACACTGGACTGAACTCAAGCCCAGTGCAAGTACACATGAAGGTGTGGGGCAGCAGTTGTGTGTGTTTGTGTGGGAGTGAATGTGTGTGAACATTTGAATTGTGTGTGTTGTGTATATATTAGGGTGCAACTACAACAAGCTGGGTTAAAAAATACAGTGAACTTGGGCTGAAGATGTAGCTTAGTGGCACGGTACCTTCCTGGAAAGCAGAAGGTCCTAAGTGTGATCCCTGGAACTGCCGCCCCCTAATATCATGTGGTTTCTCTTATATAAATATCATATAATTTCTCTTATATAAGAAATCTAAAATATAAATAATGACCAAAATAAAAGAGAAGTAATAAGAAAAAGGGAGATAGATCTTTTCACAAAAGGGAGGGGACTAAGAGACGGAGAGGAGTAAGGGAGAACATAGTGAACTAATATATATGTTATGAACATGGGCCAACCCCACATAAGGAATGTAGTCATCATACATAGCAAACATGGACTAATAAAAATTGAAAAAAATAGTGAATGTTTAAACTAAAAATTAAAAACAGTTAGTGTAGATACACTGCTGCAAATCCTCCTCTTTCATTTGCAACATTCTTCTCCCACCGTTCCTGCCACGTTCTGCAGCGGCTCTGGAATGCCTCTTTCATGAATGTCTTTAATTGTGCTATTGTAGCTGCCTCCATGTCCTGAACTGATTCAGTGATCTTTCATGGTCATTGTAGCTATGAGGAAGAGCCAGAAGTTGCACGGTGTCAGAGCCCGTGACTAAGGTGGATGAAGACACACTGTCACGTTTTTATGAACCTGCCTTCCCACTGGATGGTGCTCAGCAGCAGGATTCACTATATTTTTTATTGTATCCCAAGCTGCTTCAGAAAACCTCAAGAGTGATGGGAAAGGTGTATTTTAAGGAAGTGGGAGGATTTTGAGGGGATTTGTGGCAATGCGTCTTTCACTATAATAGTTTTAAAATTTAAATTTCACCATGCTGTTTGAACACACCTTGTATGTATATGAACACACATTTGTGCACATGTATGATCATGTCTCTATGTATGTGTATGCATGGGAACTGTGTGCATGTGTGTATGAGTATATATGTAAGAGACTGCATGGGTATATTGATGTGTGTATGTGTGTGTGTGTGTGTGTGTGTGTCTTCCCTGGGTCAGCAGTATAGGTGTTCCCATGTACCCACCCTACCTGCCTGGCTGGGTGATGATTCATGTGACATTAGACACCTATGGAAGGAGAAAGCTCATGACTGATATTTTTTATTAGCTAACTTTTCCTCTCTGCCCACTTGCAATATATTTAAAACTCTTTATTTTGGGAGGCGTGAACACCAAACGCTAGGCCACCATCCTCCCTGACTTCCTGTGAGGATGGCAGGAGGGCTGCTCACCCTGGTGTAAGCCTGTGCCTGGCCTTGTGGTAGGGAGTGGGTCCTTCTCGGTGTGTTTGTCTCACCTGCCTTTCAGGCCAGGCACAAGTGGGATGCAGGCCTCAGACACCGATGATGTAGATTTTCTGAGAACGCTAAGTACTGAGGTCTCTTGTATTTTCAGACGTATAATGGCGCATTCAGATTCATTGAACTCGAACAGAGATCACCAAGAAAAATGCCACAATGACCCCACCACGAATAGAGTCCTGGGATCCACACTCGGGACCTTGCACACAGCGCTGCCCCTTTTCATGGCAGACAGCAGTTCTGGCCAGTGTCCAGCTTTCTTTCCATCTTGGCTGCCCGGGTGCCCCAGGATGACAGGACTTCTGCCTGTCAGAAACCAGGTGGCATGCAGGTTTGGCACTAGCCAACGGTGATGGTGCTGAGCCCATTTTCTGGGGACAGGGACAATCTATGCCAGCATCCCAGGCTGTGAGAGGAGATGTTGCAGTGTGCCTGCCAGGACGCCCTCTTCTCAGGGCCAGGCTCAAGGTTCCCCAGAAACTGGACACCTCTCCCCTCTCTTTGCAGTGAGGGGCCTGGCGAGCTCGAGCAGGGGAGGGACAGAAGGCTGGTCTCTAACTCATAGTCATGCCTGGGCCGGGCTCACAAGATGTTCCCTCTAAAGGTCTCAGCGTAGACCAGGCTCTGGCTGACGTGACCAGGACAGGAAAAGCTCTGGCAGACAGTGGTCCTGTGATCTGACTTCTGGATCAGGCGTGGCAAGAATAGCAAAAGGCTGAGAGCTCTGATGACACTGGGGAAGAGAGTGGGCAGTTCCGGTGCTGTGCTGACGCCTCTCCGCAGCGAGCCGCCGAGCACCGCCGTTCTCACGGAAGAGCCCACGTCTCCGCCGCCCTTCCCTAGACTTGCACAGAGTCTCGCTTTCAGTGCTTATGACAGGGCGTGCGTATCGGCAAGGGCCCTGAGCTCTCCGGACCGCAGAACTCCACTTTGCTACTATATGGTGCTGTGGGCAAATTTTAACAGCAGAAAGCCCTGTGAGCTTTAAATGATGATTTACTAAATAAAGTGAGAGTCCCATCGCCTGAGAGGAGTTTTCACCCCTGACTTCTCGTGGCAGCAGCGTCCTTCCTAGGGACAGTGTTTTGAAAACATTAAGCTGGTTTCCTTTCGTTGCCTGACACCCTGTGAGGAAATAGCCAAACCAGAAGAGATAAGGGAGAGAGTAAAGATTTTCATTAAATCCTTTTCAACTTTTATCTTGGGAATAACGATTTACATGAAGTAGAAACACAATTTTCAGGTTCAGGAAACTGGAGTATAATTTTCAGCACTACATCTTTGTCCAAGTGGGTTTATTATTTTACGATGTTCTTCTATTTAATCTCCAGCCAGACCCCTCTGTGCTCATTTGGCTGTAGCCACTCTGGCCCTTTCCTGTGCCTAAATTTTCCAGGGCAGATCTTACCCCCGGGCCTTTGCACTGTCTGTGTCTTCTGCCTGTCTCTCTTTCTCAGATCCTCACAATGCTATCTGCAAATCTTAGCCCAGCTGGTTTCTCCTAGAAGAGGTCTTTTAAACTGCTCTGTGGCCATTCATCTCTTGGTCTTGTCTCTGTGAGAGCCTTGTCCCTCCTCCTGGAAAGCCAATGCCTGTCACAAGGTAGCCACTTAGTAAATATACTGGTTGGCAGGACCCCATCTGAAAGCTAAGGAAAAATCGCTCAGATGTGCTTGTTTGGCTATTTCTTGTTTCTCTTTCAAGATTATTTTGATGACCAAAGCAATTCATATGCTGGTTTTTATGCACCAAATCTCAGTATCCCTCATCCTTAGCAATCAAATGTCTTCTGTGATCTTTATCCTCGTGTTTATCAACCATAAAACTAACTTCCCTTCAGAGTGCTCCTGCATTGAGAACCCAAAGAAACTGCACTGGAAGAGTTTTGAAGGGTCATCTACAAACCCATTTCACCAACTACCCTCCTCTCTCCAGGCACTCTTGCCACAGAAGTGCCCATGTAGGCTTGCAGGGAAAGATAACACTCCAGACCACCACAGGCTTGGACCAACCAAGCATTTCTCCCCCTTGACTCTTGTTCTGCTACTCACTTGAAGTACAGTTAAGCTTACATTTCATCTTCACTTTTCTACATTGTGCCCTGATTTTTTTCTAAGTATGTAGACATGAACAGGGTCCAAAAGTCCATCCATCTCTATACCTCCTCCCTCTGTCCTGCTCACACCCTCTCCCTCCTCCGCCCTGTGCCAATCTATTCCCTGTAGCTTGTTCATCTTGTCAGTTTCCTGCTTGCCCTTCCTTTAATCAAAAACAGCTGGCAAATATGTGCACATTTCCCACTTTGCCACTCCCCCAGCACAAAAGAAGACACTACAAATAGTCTTTGCTCATTGAACAGTGAAAAACTCATTCGTATCAGTTCACAGAAATCCTTCTTGGTGCTGTATCTTGTAGGGGAATTCTCTCACTTTGCTGCAAGTTTGTACACCTTCACTGTTTACATTCAGGTTTTGAATGCTTTGGATACGACTCTGATGTGATATGAGGTATGGCTCTCATTTTATTATTAATATAAAACTATTTGGTTTTCCTAATGCCATCGATTAAAAGTCCTATTTTCCAAAGATCTGTTGAGACTGATGAAAAAATGCTGAAACAAGGCAGGAGGAAGAAAGGTAAATCTAGCACCTTCTGTCAAATGCCAAATGACAACATGCCTAGCAAAATTATCATCTTAGCCCAATTTCTGGAGCTGTAACAAAATTCTTGAGGTTCAGTTCTTTATAAAGAAAAGAGAGTTCTTTAGCTGGAGAGTTCTGGAGCTCTGAGAGCATGGAGCTTGGCTCTGAATAGGGCCACGTGGTTGAGGCATCACAGTGGGGACACCATGAGTGACCATGGCCCATAGAACAGGTAAAGAGAGACTCAGGGAGAGACTTGGGATGTTCACAGATACCCACACTCATGAGAACCAGCTCAGCTCTATACCGCTGACCCTTTCCTCTCCTGAGACGTGAGGCAGAATCCCTACTCATTTCTTGCTAGGCCTCCACACTTCAGATGTCATGCTGGGGACCAAGTTCTGCACCTGCCCCTGGGGGGACAGACAACCTCCACACCATAGTGGCATCACTCTTCTAAAGGGGTCTGTAGGCTCTTCCTATACCAAGAGCACCCTTTACTTCTTGGGCCTCAACTCACATCTGAGACCCTGTGACTAAAAGCCAAGTCCAGGGCACATGTTATCCATGGGAAGCTATGGTCCAAGCAGTGGCTCTGATACCAATGTTACTCAAGACAGAGTTGTGTCTGGTTGGTTGCAAGTAGCATTCCTAATGTTCTGGACCCAACTAATCACCATAGGAGAGCTGAAGTCAGCAAAGCAGCCCAGGCCTCAGGCTCCAGCCAGAGGGATGAGTAGACAGACCTGCAGCGCTTGGATGCAGCCATGCCTGTGGGAGTCTGCAAAGGGGGAATGATATCACCTCACCTTTCCTGTTGCCTCCCCACTTTCCCTGGCCTCAGCCCTCTCTCAAATGGACTTGGGCAGGGAGTCTCTGGATATATTGACCTGGGAGTCTTCTGAGAGATAAGGACTTTTCAGTTCTATGTATTGCCTGAATTCCTCCCCCGGATCAGAATCCTCTTCCATGGTCTTCAAAGTCCAAATTGTTCTTTGGACTGCTAATGGAGAAAGGACAAAGAATTCTTTGCAGACTCTCTCTGGAAGGAAACCCCTAGACATACCTCTTTTAGCCCTCTTCCCAATGAGGCTTGTTTTGTTATTACATGCATTTTGCAGATGGAGAGGCTGCATTATGTGTTGAAGCCATATGGTGGGTGTTGGAGCCAGGCCAGTGCAGGGTTTGAAGCCAGCACCCACTTTTCACAATCACCCATGCCTGCTCCCCATGGTTTGATAAGCAAGAGTATTCAGTGGGCTTATGATGTTGAATTTTTACTTGCTTATTGCAAAACTGCTAAGAAATCACTTGTGACCTTTTCTATTTGCACTCCAGCTCTGGCGCATTGCAACCAATCCCAGGACCATCCAGCAGGGGAATCTGATAGAAATGGACAGGTTGAACTGTCCTGATGATGTCTTCAGACATGACTGCTCTGTGTTTTTCAAAGGTCATGCAGTATTAAGTATTAAAAGGGATATCCTAGGTAGATTGCATGCCACTTAAAAATTTAAAATGCAAACAGTGTGAGCTTTGCACACTTAAAAAGTCCTGGGGGTACAGCTAACATTAAATACAACATGTCCTTCTGTCTGTAGCATTCATTTGCCAGTCACATTGTCAGTTAAAAGTAGTCATTTTGAAACCAGTAATTCATTCTCTATGGTCCTTCCTTAACACAATTTTCAGCCTGCAATTTAGATGATAGGAAAATTACAACCTCAGTGCACTATATTATGTGATATAAATGTTATTGCAATTAAACCTGCTAGGAACACGCACACATGTGCATACATATGCAGCCCAAATACAACTGCTCTGGGAAGTGGTGTCGGTAACTCTCACCCATAAAGCAAGGGGCTTCCCTGGTTCCAGTATGATTTGGAGACTAAAAAGTTTACACCATGAAACCAAGGGTCTATGTTTGGACAAAAACTGTAGTGGAATGACAGCAAGTGGGAGATGACCGGAGGAGATCTGAGTCTTGCCTTTACGGATCAAGATCTGAGCATTCTTGGGGTTTAACTCAGTGGTTCTGGCCCCTGTTTTGCAAGCGCAAGGGCCTGGGTTTGATCCTCGGTATCCACATACAATACTGGGCGAGACTCACACCCAGCAGCAATCAGTACTACATACCACAGTGCCAGGCATGGTGGCTCACGCCTGTAATCTCAGCACTCGGGAGGCAGAGGCAGGAGGATTGCTGTGATGTGAGTTTGAGGCTGAGCACAGGGCCAGCCTGAATTACAAAGTGAGACCCTGTCTCAAAAAAACTTAAAAAAAAAAAGATCTGAGCATTCTGAACGGCTTTAATGTTGCTAGGATTACTGGCCAGTAGCCATGAAAGCTAGAAGCTCAGGGTGATCCAAGAGACTTCCCCTCAGTCACAAAGCTGACCAGATACCATGGTCTAGGCCCTCTGGAAATTTTGATTCTGCCCTGTCCTTTGAGAGCCTGGCCACCTTGAATGGTCAGTACATCACATTACCAACAGGGCCACTGCTAGAACTCCCTAAGCCAGCAGTGTCTTCTGTCAATGCATTCTTAATGCTGCTCAGTAGATACAGATCCCATTAGGCTGTGCTCTTGTTCAGAGCTGCAGAGATTCTCAGATGCTTCAGAGGCTGCAGTGTCAAACCTGTACCACTCTCAGTCAGGAAGGCCACTCCCCTGCCCACCTTCCACCTAAACTCTTTCTGTGGCTATTTCTGGTCATCCTTTACCATCAGTTCAGATCCTGGCTCTTTTGGGAAGCCTGATGCACTGAAATCCCAATGAAGCAACTCCCTCTCTACTAACTGTCCTCCTGGTGCCAAGCACCACTAGATGTGACCACAGCTGGGCACTTCCTGGAATCAGGAGCTATCAGAGACCCAGTCTCTCTCAATTTCAGGGCACTTGTGTGTGGAGAAAGAAATTAGGAAACACCAATGCAAGATTTCAGAACGTTGGGATATTACATGGTAAATATCTTCTAATCACATTGGGTTAATTCTGTGGATGAGTGGATAGCCTCCTTCAGAGATAATCTGACAAGGATAAATGCTAAGCATTGTAGAACACAAGCCTGGGCCTCACAGTTTTCCTGGTGCATACTCTGAGTGCTCATACACAACAGGCCCTGTTCTTCAACTGCTGCATGACTCCTCCTAAGTCTAGCCTGTCAGAAGCAATTGATAAGTGTTAATTAAATTGCATTTCAAAGAGCAAAGATCTCTTTAAATTTCAAGTAAACAACAAAAAAAGGACTAACTATTTTGTGTGATTTTTAACATTTATAATTAAATCATGGCTTTTCTCCCTAGACAAAGTAGTAAAGTAAACCTACATGCTGTGTTAAGTACATTAAAATGTGTAAAATTGTTCAAGACTATGGAAGCCTTTCTCTCTCATGTACAAACCCAGAAAAGATATCCATCTGTCCTTCACACAGTAATTCCAGGGCAAGTCCTTTCCAAAGCAGTGGCTTCTCCAGTCCTCTGGATCAAGTTAAGAAAGGGGAGGAGACCTTATGGTGGGAAGTTTTTTGGGTGGAAACTGTCACATGACTGTTGGGGTGCTGGGAAATGCAGGACATCTGCACCCAGGAAGAAGAGTAAACTGGCAGAGTAAGCACAAAGTCAGTCTTCTCTGTGTTTTTATTAAACTTAAGAATTGTATGGCAAAGGCATATTGAAAGTGTTGAAGAAGAAAATGACAATAATCCTAGTAAATAAGATTACCTGAGTGTTGACTATGTACCAGGCACTGATCTTTACACCCATAGCATCCTTTTTTCTTTTAAATAAGTGTGAAAGGTTAATAATAATATTGGAAGAATAATATGGAATAATAATAATAATAATATTCTTATCTTTTTCTTAAAGAGAAAGTAATTTAAGTTCATATAGTCCAGTAGGAATTTGAATTTGTGTCTGACAGAGTTCATAGTCTGAGATTTTTCTTTCAGAATTTTCTTAAAAATTAACCTTCAAAATGGAATATAAGTTCCATATATAATGGAGTGAATTTCAGAGAGCAACAATATGTAACATGCTGAAGACTAAGATGTCTGTGGGAAGACATCCACATAACCTCCTTACTTGAAAGGTGAGAACCAAGGCCCAGAGACATGGCCCAGAGACAGAACCTCAAACTGGCCATCTGTGGCTGATTTTCTAGTCCCAAGGTCTTGCCTAGAGGAGTCATGAAGCCTCTAGATTAAATAACTATGGATCAAAGTGATTCTCAGAGCTAACTTTGGATTGATGGGGATATGCCCATAAACAGGCTGGTTTCCAGTACTATTCTGTGCTGGATTTTACCATAAGCAACTTCCAAGAACTCCTGAGATGGCAAGGAGGATATGGTGCAGAATGGCCTCTAAGTCTCCAGCTTACCAGTTTCACAGGTAAGTGGGGTGACCTGGAGCCTCTGATATGCCACAGGGCAGTAAGCTTTAGTCTCCTTATTTGGGTGTAGGAAGCAATGAGTCCTAACCAACCCAGGCAAAGGGAGCCAAATTCATTGGGGTTCCTCCAGTTCCCTGCATCAGTGGGCAAGACAAGCCTCCTCTATACACTCTCTCACATTTGCCATCCATCCTGCCTCACAACACTGGATACCAGTCACAGATATTCAATATATTTTATGCATAAATGAATTTGAGTAAGTGAGTCAGAATTTTCTGAATATTTACAAGAGGATCAATGTTTTTTTCAGTGTCTCTACAAGTTTGTACATGTTATGCTTGCGATCTAAAATGTCCCCCCAAAAGTCTCATGTTTGGAGATGGAACCTGGTTGGAGGGATGGGCCACAGGGGCATGATCAGAAAGGATGTATTCTTGTCCTGGGCATCTCCTGTCTCCTCTGCCTCTCTGTTGCCATAGTGTGAGCATCTTTCCTCTGCCAGTTCCTTCCTCCATGCTGTTTCTGCCTCAGAGGCAGCCAGCCATGGACTAAACCTACTGAAATTGTGAGCCAAATCAACCTCTCCACCTTTAAGGTGCCGGGCTCAGGTACTGTTTACCAGCAGTAGGAAACTGACTAACACATTGCAGTTCTTATTCTTCTGATAAGGTTGAAATGGCCTCTTACCAACCTAATCTACTTATTTATATGTAGTCCAATCTACTTTTGTAGCATTTACAACAGTCAATTTTATTTATTTTCATCCAATCTCTGAACTTTACTACTCTATAAGTCCATTCAAGTTCAGTATTTTCCACTCTATTTTCTGTATGTCACATAAAAATAACCTATCTAAATGGGAAAACTCCAACAAAGAAAAAACAGCAGAGCACGGATGAGATTCCTCCCATCTTTGTGCCTAGATGATTCCTTCCTCCCTACCCAAGAGCCACTTTCGACCTGACTTAAAGTTAAGCAGATTTTCAAATCTGTGAGAAATTCTATTAATTCAGAAAATTAGTCCTGACTTACCTGTTTTTCAATTAATTCACAGGCGCAAGGCTAATTTGGATTCTGTTCAGATTGTAAACCCTTCTCTGTGAACAGAGGCCCAGCACACTGTTGGAATGACAACCAGCCGAGGTTGTTAGTGCGCTAGGACATGTTTTCTGAGTGAGCGAACGGTGTGAAAAGGCCCAATTTTGATAATGGATGTGCCTTTCTGAGCTTTTAATTCCATGTTTAATTGGGCACAAAATTCAAGCTGTACGATTTGGCGTGGGTGCTGGGCAGAATAATCAACCCACGGTGCAGATGGTGGAGTGGATCAGGGCTCCAACTCTGAGCTTTTGGTTTTCCCACCTTTAAGAGCACCAAAGGACCCCTAAGTGAAGTCTGTGGGGTGAAAGTCCATTTTTTAATGACCAGAAAAATACTGAGAAATCACTCTGACTGGGTTAAGTGTCTATGAAAAGAAGGAATATTAAATAATGGGCAAAGAACTTTCCAGTACCATCCAAGCCACCAAATGTGGGCCAGTGGCACATCCCTTGCTCAACCCACAGCAGCAAAAAGCACCAGAGAGACCCTCATTCTTTAAGGGTTCCTCTCAGCCCTCCTCATGACAGAGAAAGCTTTGTGGAGTTTCATCCATCTCTAAGGACCCAGTTAAAACTCTCTTGCAAGAGACAAAGTCTTTCTGATTAAACTGACTGAAATGCTGTTCTGTTGGAGTGAAAACAGCAGTATGCAGAGTTGATGATTTTTAATAAACTATTCATCAGAAACCAGCAGTCAGGAATCAACGTTTCCATGGAGAAACGTAAATGATTCCTTTTCTGCTTTGTTCTTTCTGTTGTGACTCTGTCATCTTCTGGCTTTGGCATTTTCCTGAAGATGTGGGGGAAATAGCTGGATGCCCGTGGCTGAGACTGAAAGTTGTCCTAGCAGCAGCACAGTAGCACTACTGTGTGCCCCTGTTCTGTCCTTTCTTTTTCAGCCCTCACTTTTTCTTGAATTTTTGCTGTCAGTTTTTCTCGAACCCATGAAATTTTAGATGACTGTCTTTAGTCTGGAGATAGTTAGACAGTCTGTGTTTTTATTTACTACTGATTGCTTAAGTTCATTTTACTCAGGGAACAGAGAATTTATTAATTCTCCAGGCTCATGAAGAACTTGTTCAAATGTTCCAGGGATATTTTAAAAAGAAATCACATTCTCTATGGGGAGGAGGGATTTGTATGGATGTCTTTTAGGATAAGCTTTTTATTGATTTTTCCTGAACGACATTGTTGGTGTATTTTCCTGAGCAATTTCCAGTTTGCTTTAATCTCTCTGCTTTCAAAAGCTGAGTTACAATCACTCATTAAGCTTATAGACTGTATTTATCCTTGGAATTCTTAGGCTTTGCTTTATATTTTTCAGAGTGAAATTACTAGTTTCATGACTGTTTTTTCTTTTCTTCTTCTCCTTTTATTTATTTGTTTGCTTTTTCCAGGGTTTAGGATTGAACCCAGGGCCTTACACCCACTAGGTAAATGCTGTTCCCCTGAGTTATATCTCAGCTCTTATGTTTATTTCTTTTTAAAATGAACTTTGGGATACATAATATTTGTATGTGGTTATGGGCACCACTTGGTGCTTTGATAGCATCTGCATTGCATACTATTGAGGTCAGGGTTGCATGTTGCTATAGTGTGGGTCCTCAATGTTCCCCAGGCTCCTGTGTCAAAGCCTTGTTCTGCAGTTTGATGTTATTGGGAGCTAGCACACTTGACAAATGGGGCCAAGTGGAAGATCATCACTGAGTTTCCTTGAAGGGGAGAATGGGGCCCCAAACCCCTCATCCGCTAATTGGTCTCCTGGCTCCAACACACACCCCTCCTCTGCTGGGTTGCCTCAACATAGGCTAAAATCAGCAAGACCAAATGACATGAACCAGAATTTCTGAAACTAAACCTTTTGTCTTTATAAATTAATTATCTTGAGCATTTGTTATAGTAACAGAGAGTTAACTAACACACATTACCTATGTTCTTAAGTAGTTATCATTTCTTTGTGGGAAAAACATTCAAAATCCTTTCCTTGAGCTTTTTAAAAAATAAATAGCACACTGTCATTGTCTATAGTCACCCACTCTACTGCAGAATGGAGCACCAGAGCACATTCCTCTTAGCACCCTGTTAGTACCTATTGACCAGTGCTTTCCCAGCCCTCCTTCCACACATTCTGGATCAACGTTGTTTTGTCATAATTATGTGTTTTCTTTTTTTAAAAAATCTGTTGCACATGCCTCTTCTTGTTTTAACATATTTACTGTAAATCCAATTGTGTCTGCTATGAATACAGCTTTCTTAGGCTTGGCTTTACTCAGGATATCTTTTCTTAATGCTTTATTTTTGACCTTTCTGTGTCATGCTGGCATAAACTCAATTGTAAAGACACTGACTTATTTTGTTTTTCAAAAAATACAAATATCATTCAGTCATAAACCTTGGATGATTTAAAAGAGAAGAAAAGAAAAACTGTCCTCAGAACTAGATTCTTTAAATGCTTGAAACAATCTGAACATCCAAAGGAATCGTAGAAACAAAATGTGTTCACTGCTTTATCCACCCGCCTAGACTCAGGAGCTTTGCACGCCCCACTCTGCTGCCTTTTTTCTCTTATCTTTCAGGGAAATCTTGGAGGACAGCTCAGAAATGCTCGGCCCTACGATCATTTCCCCTACATGAAGGCAATAATGGTGTAACAGCTCTCCACACCCTTCAGGGAATGTTATGTTTAGATGAGAAAAACATCCCTAAAAGCATTTGTGAGAGATGACTGAGTGTTTTTATCAGCAGCGATAGGGACTTTCCCCCCATAAATATGTGGCATTCAATAACACAATCTCCTTCCCCAGCTACCCGCATGTGTCCTTCAAAGGTACTCTCCCTCCAGCCATGTGACCATTCAGCAGAGAAGAATCAGCCCGTTTACATAACAGCTGTTATGTGAACGCTGACATATTACTTCAGGGCCTTCTGCCTATAATGGGTTTTTCAAATGTGTTGCCATGTTCAGTTGATTAGTTGTGGGTGATCTGAAATGTCAAACTATTAGCCTTGACAACTACTGCCAAGGTTACTATCTTCGGAAAATATCTTTTTAATAATATAACTGTTTGTAAGTGGAAAAGGTGATGTTCAAAACACAAAGTGACAATATGTATGGATTGCTGAACCACTGATGGCTCGCGTCCCTCCTTCTCTTTACCTTGCCTTGTCAGGCCAGGCACCCCAGGACCCCCTAGTCCTCCATGAGCAACACACATGTGGATTCTGGGATCAGAGACGGGAGGAGAGAAGAGCCAAAGGCTTTCCACTGGTCCTCCCCTCACCTATGGTTCACATGTCATGGTTAAAGTCACTTCAAAACTCACTCACTGATGAGCATTTCTGAATTAGGCTTTCGTATGGGAGCAGATTAAAATCCAAATTTAGACATCTCAGCCCTTATGACTGCCCAGCAGTCAAGGATCCTGGGACAGGACCCATTCTGCTTGTCACTCCTTCCTTTTACCCATACTGTCCCCAACCAAGGGCACTCAGTGTTTCCAACAAGGTCTTCTGTCTAGTGACCTTCCTAGAATAGTGAGCTCTTCAGGGCCATTTCCTCCACATACGAGTGAGATTTCCGTCACCTTCCATCCTCCTATCTATCCCCTGCTCTCCTGATAAGCCCTCTCTACATGAAAGCTATTCCCAACCAGCAGGGGACTGCACAATCTGTGTTCTCTCTGTGACCCTTTCCAGAGTGAAATGGATGCTACGTATATCACAGTGGGGCCCAAGGTAGCCTGGCTCACAGCCAGGCATATGGGGACATAGGGTCACCCCAGTGACCCCAGTACTGTCAGTGAACTGATCCCTTCCAAAAACCAGATCTTCTTCTTTACGACACAGCTGTCTGGAAATGGCACTTGAGCTATGGGAGTGGGGGTGCTGCACTGGGAGAAGCTGGAAAGCAAACTGACACCCATCTTCTCTTATCAGAGTGACACCGAGAAGCACACGAGGAAAGAAATGAAAAGCCACAACCAGACTGAGCCGCTAAAGCCACCATGACTGAAGGCACTGTGTTGAAGTCACTGCCAGGACCTGAACAAGCCTCGAAGGTTTCAGCTGGAGGACAACACCTGTCGGGATGTGTCCGTGCTAACAGGACTTGAGAAGTGGCGACGTTTTCTTTGTTTTGTGTTTCACAGTGAAGCCAGCTGACCTCTCCTGCAGCAGCCTGTACTGTTTGGTGGGTATTGAGAAGAAAAGGTTGCACGGGGAGCGGGCTTGGTATCACGCATTTCATAACGTGTGAACATAACAGAAGCTGCATTTTTTCTGCATGGTTTTCCAGGGTAGGGGCACCAATGCCACCACATCAAAGTCCAAAGCAGATGAATAGCGCCAGGCTGGTGGGGAAGGTATCTGGGGTTGAGGAGGTTATTACTGTTTAAGGGACACTGAAGAAGTTGGCCAGCTATTATAAGAAGCACTTGAAGACAAGTGCAGGGATCCTCGGTTACAGTTTGACGCTGGCCTTTGTAATCTGGCCTGTGCCCCAGCCCACCCAAGAACACACTACCTGGAGATACAGAAAATGAGTCTGATAGGTGAACTTTCCCCCACCAGATGAATGAAAATTTTGAAATGTAGCTTATGTAATCCTCTCCACAGGACTCTGGTCAATAACCAATTTAATAAACACCAACTATAGATTTGTAGAAGGTTTTAGTCAAAATAGGCATGAGTGTAGGACTTGCAGAGATGCTGACCTTGTGTGGACTTGGCAAGGTCCACCAGACCCCAACTGGATGGCATTGATGGAGGGGCCTTCTACACATGTGCACTGGTCATTTGTGTAGACCACTGATTAGAATGCATAAAACCCAGAATTACAAAGGGAACAAATACCTGGAAATACTTTATCAACATGTTTTAAAGTTTAACTGAGCAATACATGTGCTGCTTTTATTTTTCTCAGTACTGGAGATTAAACCTAGAGCCCCCACAGTGTGCTTCATCCCAACCCCTCTTTTATTCTTTATTTTGAGACAGGGTCTCACTAAGTCACTAAGTTGATCAGTCTGGGCTCAAACTTGTGATCCTTCAGTCTTGTGAGATTCTTTATTAGTGCATTAAATCCAGGACTTCATGAAGCCAGGCAGAGTGGCTCACGCCTATAACCCCAGCACTCAGGAGGCAGAGGCAGAAGAATTGCCCTGAGTTTGAGGCTGGCCTGGGCTACATAGTGAGTTCAAGGTTAGCTTGAATTACAAAGTGACATTCTGTCTCAAAAAACTAAAACTAAAATAAAATAAAAAATAAATCCAGGACTTCCTGATGAGCCTACTAACCGCAGAATTTACAACATATAATAGCTTTGTGTCTTTGCAACACTAGTAACCTGAGATGACAATGTCTGATTTCTCTTAGTGGTGAAGCATGGGTACTGTTGCTACTATCATACTTTGCTGTTCAAAGGGCTAAAATTCCATCAGAGATTTGTGGTAATCAGGCTGTCACTTTTTCTCATTTAAGTTTCAGGCGCTCTGAAGTCTCACCATAGATCTCTTAGGGATTTCAGGCTGAGTTAAGAACAGAAACAGCACTGTAAACCAGGCTGGCTGTGTCAATGACTGGCTGGTACCAAAACCCAGGGCCTGCACTATGAAACTCTCTGAGGACACCTTGGAATCCTTGTGTCTCTCAGCTTTGGGCCTTAATGGGCCGACATGGCCAGCTCACCTTGGAGCCTTCTCTGTGTCCCCAACCTCACCAATCACAAATCTCCAGAAGGTGAAATGGAGTACAGAAATACTGCTCATACATATAATTCCTTTGGCAGGGGAGCCTACTGAGCCTGGAAATTCAAAAACTTCTCAACTCCTCATCAGAAACTATGGCAGAATAGTCTTTGCCTGTAAAGTTTCTGAAAAGGAAAACGACATAGATTTTCCCCCAAATTTCTTTTACTTAAAAATTTTTTCTCTTGAATTAATGCTATCGAAGAAACCAACAGAAATCAAAGTATTTGAGAGGCAACATAACCTAGAAATCTTCAGAAGCACTAGATCTGGGTTATCATTCCATCAGGTATTTGCTAAATGGGGCCCGGAGTAAGTATTCCATCTCCCTGTTCCTCAGTTTCCCTCCAAGTACAGTGTAGAGGTATACCAGGGCCATTAGGGAGGAAGCACAGAAGTGAGCTATCTGTCCTGCGTCTCCAGGCACATCAGTAAAGGCCCATCAGTTCTCCTAACACAGTCACGCCAGTCTCCTCCTTTCTCTCATGTGGGACCTTCCCGGAACGGGTCTTGTGTCAGTGCCCTAGGAGAGAATTGCAGTGTCTGCTCTTCAGATTTCTTATGAAAATGTTAATTTGAAAAATTTATTTTTGTAGTTCCTGTAAACTCTCCAATCAAGGAATAAATGCTAAGTTTCTGGCACAGAAAAAGAATTCCAAATAGAGAAGGGAGTAAGAACATGTTAGAAACTGGTAATAAACAAAAATATTCCATCTTTTGATAATCTGTGCTACATATTAAAATCCTAGAGATACGTCAGGGTTCCCAGCACCAAACACATTCAACTCTTCCTGGGGGCAAAGCTATTGATTCAAATAACAAAGAATGGCACATAAATTATTGTGTTCTTTTTTACTTTCAGATAAAAAAATGATCTTAAACATTGCCTTAAACCTATTTAAATTCACTCCAGATTTTTTAAAGTTCAGGTTTTGATGCAAATGGTTAGACTATAACCTAAGGGACTGATGCTTGTAAGAGAGAAAGGGTGTTCTACTGTGTCACGAATTGATCTGGGTCTACTTAGGAAATTTGGGTCAATTTTGAAAATTGGATCAATTGAAATGTAAAGACCTCACCTGTGAGGTGAGCAACATGTAGCACTCTCCTCCACACAACTTCTTCCTTCTAGTCATATTTCAACATCAAATAACTTTACCTAACTAAGAATTATAACAATCACAGAATGGAGTATTACTCTGCCATAAAAATGATAAGTTTGAATCATTTATACTTAAATGGACATACCTTGAGGATATCTTCATAAGTAAAATAAATAGGGCACAGATATGTACATATGACATCTTTTCTCTGGTATGAGAAAATAAAGATGTAAATGAGTCCTAGAATTGTATGTTATATATTGTGAAATAGAAAATGCTCAATGTAAAATAGGATGAAAGGGGAAAATGTTGAGATTGTAACAAAAAAGTAAGGAAACAAATTTTCTGTATATGGGGGGGCAGTAGGATGGGTAGGGCTGTGGGAGAAAATGAGAATTAAGTTGTGTCTTATACTGGTAGAAATCCCCATTATGGAGTGCAATCATGATGCATATATGTAATGTACCAATAAAGATTTAAAAATTTAAAAAAAAAAGAAAAAAAAGAATTATAACAATCAACTTCTCATGAGCATATTTATATGATGATCTTGTGAATTCCCTCATTATCCTTCACCAAAACTCCAGGGGGCAGCTGCAGTGCTCTTTCGCCCATTTTAGATGGATAGAGTAGTTGATGTGGACCAGAAAGTAGATAGGGAATTTTCTGTACCAGGAAGTTTTCTTGTTTCTGGAAACAATAGCTGACACAACTTAAAGGAAGATGAGTTTAATGTGGTTCACACATTAAGTGGACTCAGTCCATGGCTCCAAGCCAAGAACATCATGGCGGAGGGTACAGTGGAGGGAAACTGCTCAGTTCATGGCAGCCAGTAAGCAGAGTGGTGGTGGTGGGGGAACGCCAAGAGGAGGGGACTGAGACCAAGGTCACACCTTCATGAACTACCCATATGCACAGGAGTCAATCCCATCAATCTCCTTCAGGACCCCAAAGTCAATCACCCCAACTCTTATGGGACTCAATTAAAGACTGTCTATGGGACAAAGACTATAAGCTCAGTATTTATCCTTGCACTGTCAGCAGCTAAAATGTGTCACAACTAGTTGTCTATCTGCAGCTCTCCTTTACAGAAACTATAAACTCCTCCAACATACTGCTGGGCAACAGCTTTAACCACCCCTGAAGGTCTTAGCCTAGGAGACTGGGCCCAAGAGGTATGGGCAGCAGGACCAGCCAAAGCGGGCACAGGAGAACCTGTGTCACAGCCTCACCTGTGGCTGTCCAAGTGCCCAAGCCCACCAGGAGCTCAGGGATTGAGAGGTGAAGACAATGTCACCAGTTGGTCAATGGATGGACCCTTGACCTCATCTTTACTGGTGTTGAAAGGGGGGGAAACCACTTGTGCTCTTCATGGGTTTCCTGTTGTAAAGGCCAAAGGATGAGGGTGGAAAGACACAAACTGAGCAGTGTTGTCTGCAGAGCACTCCAGTAACTAGAGATGGAAAACCTGGAGTTTCTGAGGTTGTGGAGCCCTCTCTGACCTTCCCTCTGAATGTGGGCTTCCCGCTCAAGTCCCCGCAGAAGTGCTAGTGTCAGGTGAGAATCCAGCTCCTCAATCCCAGATTCCTCCCCAAGATACAGGAAAAGCACTTGTCTTACAAGGCTACCAAAAAAGGTTTCCTTGTAGATTTCAGGCTAAGAGCTGCATTTCTAACTGCATCTATTTTGGCTGAGATGAAGCACTCAGGACATTACCGTTGTTTCTTTCTTTTTTTGATTGAATAATTAGGCTCAGTTGTGTCAAACAAATAACTATAATTGAGTAATTTAAATTCAACCTTCTGTCCCATTCATGTTTATTTTGATTTTTTGGTGTCAGCAACAGTAACAGAAAAAATTTTAATATTTAATTTGCCAAGAATCTTCCCAACCTACTAGAGAAAACTATACATGTTTCATTTCACACTGAACTTTTGCCATCTTACTTTTAACAACAAATATGTCCTGGCTCGTATACAGAGGTATCTTGGTTTACAGACTTAATTTGTTAACAGTTCTGAGGGAGGATGATTGTGTTTCTGTGGGGAAGATGGCCATGGTCGTGTTTGTCACTTGATGCAGTTTGCAAACAGAAGCAACATTTTGTTTGTAAACAGAATTGCTTGCAAACAGAAGCATTTATGAATCAAGATACCATTTATTGTCTACTAGGGAGCAATCAAGGATCAAGGAAAGAAAGGCCATGGTGGCAGCATCAGGCAGGAATGTGCTACTCAGCTGGTAGGCATGCTTTGTCACCTTGCAGCATCCAAACACTTCTGCAGGCTTGAGGACTAAGCAAGAGAAAGAATTCAATAAGAATACAGTCAGAACTACCACTTACAGGTGGTTATTACATGTTGCACCCTTCCTTTGCTCACAGTACAGACCTTGATCAACTCTCTAGCCTTCTTCTGGCTTGCAGAGTCAGACCTACACAAGAGAGTTCTGCACTTATGAGTTCAACCAGCTGTGTGAGGAAAATCTCTGGAAAAAGACTACATCTGTACTGAACGTGGATAGAATTTTTCCTATTGGGGCCCCAAGCAGTAGAGCACAATGATGATTTATATATCATTCGTGTGTGTCAGGAATTACATGTGGTTTTTGGAGCATACAGAAGGACAGGTGCCAACCCCCACACACATACTCTTCCACTTTATAGAAGGTTACTAAGATCTGGATCTTAAATGGGTCCCAAAAGCTCATTCATTAACAGTTTGGTCTAGGGCATCACTAGGTGGTGATAGAAACTTTAAGAAGTGCATCCTGGTGGCCTTCCAATCATGGGATGTGCCCTTAATGAGGACAGTGAAACCTCAGCCCTTCCCTCCTCTCTCTCCCTTTTGCTCCTGGCTGTGAAGCACATGGCCCAAAAGCAACGAGGCCAAGCAATTGTGTATGAAAACTTCCCAGGCAGATTTTTCTCTCAACAAGTCAAGGTGTCTGATGGAAATCTGGCTAAGTCACAGTACCTGAGCATACGTGGATTTTGGTACTGGGAGTAATGCTGGAACCAATGCTCCTACAACACTATTATGGTATCCAGGGGGTTGCTAGAACTAGGTTCCTGGAATCAAGGGGCAACTGGGTCCTAATCTTTATTTTAGACACCAGGAAGCTTAGACTCAGAGAGGAAAGCAAATTCCCTGTCTCCCCTACATGGTAGATGGCAGGACTGGGACTTGAACCAATGTCCTTGATCACTACTCCTCTCTGATCTCTGCCCTGGAGAATTAATCATATCAGCTTCCTGGTATAAGACATACACACAAAGCCTGGCAGAGTGACTAACCTGGCAAAGCACTTAGAAGGAGGCTGGAGGAATGGAAAATAACGTGACTACGAAATGTGCAAATCTGTTATATGAACTTCCTATTGGAATTAGTAAGATTTTTCTCCTCATTTCTGGGGATTGGACCCAGTACTTTTGCTCTAAGTAACATACCCAGCCCTTTTGTTTTTTTTAAAACAGGGTCTCACTCAGTTGTCAAGTTTCCCAGGCTGGGCCGGGGATATAGCTCAGTGGTTCTGGCACCTGTCTTGCAAGCGCAAGGGCCAGAGTTCTATCCCCAGTAACCACGTACAATACTGGGTGTGGAGACTCACCCCAGCAGCAATCAGTACCACATACCACAGTGCTGGGCGTGGTGGCTCACGCCTGTAATCCCAGCACTCGAAAGGCAGAGGCAGGAGGATTGCTGTGATGTGAGTTCAAGGCTGAGCTCAGGGCCAGCCTGAACTACAAAGCGAGACCCTGTCTCAAAAAACCTAAAAAAAAAAAAAAGTTTCCCAGGCAGAGCTTGAACTCGCAATCCTCAGTTTCCCAAAGTTCTGCATTTACAGGCCTGCACTGATACACCTGGGATTAACACGATTTTAAAGACTAAATTTCTTACATTCAGCCATGTTCTAGTCAGAGGTACCCTGACACTCATATTTGAATAGCACTAATTTATTGGGCCAGTTATTTCCATTTAGGACATAACAAATGTGCTTTAAAAACCTCAAGAGTAACAGCGCTCCCTTCCTTATTCAGACTGACTTGTGATGATATTCTAGGGAATTGCTCAATAATAACCTTCCCCACATCCTGATGAAAAGATAACGGTATTTCCATGGGGTATCTTTTCTTCACCATGGGTTAAAAGCAAAGGCATATAAAGGCTAATAACGTTATCTAAGGTTTAACAGCAAATCAAATGAAATTATAGGTGTGAAACAGCTTTGCAAGAGTGAAGAGTACTATCTAAATACAAGACATTATTATGAAGAAGTCTGATACTCCATAACTTTTGGACTGTCACACTCCAAGTAAATTTTCCTGATTTTCACCTAGGACTTCTTACTTTGAGTGTGATGTTCTAATACCCTCATTCATTTAACAAATTTTCAAATGCTTAGACACCATTCTTTTGAACTAGGAGCCATTGGATATAAAGGAAAAGAGAGAAGAATCAGAGATAAGCAGGTTTTTTTCCAACTAGTGAAAAATAGAGTTCAAGATATGCAAAATTATGCGGTAAAGTACGTGCTGAACTTGAAACTGTGCTTCTGCCCTCCATGCCCTGGATTAACTAGCAGGCTGAGCTACAATCCATAGGGCATGTTGGGGGAGTGAGGTGATGTGCTTGATGCCCAAGTAAGTTCCAGCCATCTACTACACATGGTTTTCTTATGCCGCACACCAAGACATGTAATCCATTGATAAATCATACCTTTGTCACATAATTGTTCACAACTCTTCCCCTGAGAGCTATGATTACATGGTCACTTTGGAATTCATGTCTCCTCTCTTAAGAATCTGATTTTTTTTTCTGTTGTTATTGTTGAAGAAAGTGCTAGCCATGGCTGCCTTGGGACTGTGCCATCTGCCCTGAGTACCCAACCTTGACTTGGTGCCTTCACTCATCAAAGGCCGAGCCTTTCCTGCTCGTGAGACACTGAACTCATGCAAGTTCCAACATCCCCACCTGCAGGAAATCATGCAAAGCTCACCTCAGCGCCAGGCTGTTTTAGCAATAAGATCAAATATCACACCTGGAGTAATCTCATCTGGATTTCCTTTACCTTTCTTTCTGTCCCAACTATCCAACTCTCTCCCATTAAAGCATTCTGTCTAAAGGCTGTGCTCTCTGGTCTTGAAGATGATGGCAAGAAGGAAAGCAGTCCAACCTCCCTGTCTTCTGAGCTGCAGCCTCTTCCCAAGGCCAACCAGATGCCAGGGATGTGTCACCTGAGACCTCTAGCATTCCAGGAGAGAAGGAACAAAAATAGAGATTCAAGGATTCCACACATTTCTCTGACCACATTGAAAGTACTGGTGAGAGTTTCAGAGAGTGACGAAATTAACAACAAAACAATCTCAAAAGAGCTCAGGCTGGCACCGAAGTATTCCAACAATGCAATCCTCTAGGAACATTTTAATGTCCTTTTATGACAGTCTATTGGCTTCAGCTTAAACCAGTGAGTGATTCGATCCTGACACTATTCAATAAACTCCACCAACTTCAGAGAAAATCATTCCTCTCTGTGGTAGCTAGGTAGTTTGACCTTCCTAGGTTTCTTGCCTGTAATAACTGCTAGCGCGCTATATCCAATGGAACTTTCTGGAATGGTGGAGAGACCCTCATCTGTATTGTCCATGCTCTAGCACTTGTGACATGGGGTCCTAAGTGTGGGGAATATGTACTGGGACTGAGCAGCTGGATGTGTATTTTTCTTTAATTTTAGTTCATTTAAATTGCAATAGCCACAGGAGTGCAGCAGCTACTGCAGTGGCCAATGTGGTTTGTGACAGCCAAGTCACAGGCACGGCCAGAAGTTTGTAAGCATCCAGCTACTGATGGCTTTTGCCAGCTACATCTATAGCAAGTCTGGAGTCTCTGGTCTTTTCTGCTTCCTACATGAGTGTCTTTCTGTTCTTCATTTTCTTCCCTTCCTATGTTGTCCCTCCTTCAATAGAAAGATTTCCAGAGAAGAATGGGCCAACATCTCAGGAAGATGCTTATGATTTATCATTAAAGAGGTTTTTTTTCCCCAGAAGCTGCAGTTGCCTTCATATCTTCTATGTTATCCAACTAGAATCAACTCACTAAGCCCTGCCTCATGACTCAAGAAGACTCGTGTATTTGCAGGTTCTACACCTAGAAATTTAACTCACAAAATACTCCATCTATAAATACTCAGCACTGGCCATGTGCATACTTTTCTTATTAACATTTAAACAATGTAGTGTGATGATAATTTGCATAACACTGATGATATATTAGGTATTATAAATAAGATAGGGAGGATTTAAATGATAGAGGAGCATGTGCCTAGGTAATATGCAAATACTATGCCATTTTCTATCAGGGACTGAACAGTTATGGATTTGGGCACTACAGAGGTTCTGGAACCACTGCTGTGATACCTGGAGACACTATTCTCATCATCTGACCTCCATTCTCCACGTGGACAGACAGCTGTAGCCCTGCAGCCTGCTGGTCTACCTTTCCAGGGGATATTAGTTAAGCATTTACCTGTGGTTTCCTAAATAGCTTGATGATTATATCACCTGGGAGCTCCTTAAGTGGACTTCCAAGGCCCCTACTAGACCTTCTGACTCAGAATGTGAAGACTGTGAGGCCCCAGTTTTTCTATCTGCTCAGCTTTCCAGTGCTAGAGCAACCCTACACCAGCACTAGGGCCAACCTGTGGGAAGTCTCAGTTTTCTCAATACTAAGCATGAAATTACCAGCTGGAATGTTATTAGGGGTTTTATCACCTCCCAAAGCTTCCTGCACTCATCAGTGAGGATTTAGGAGGTAAATGAATTGTGGGGGACTGATATTCATGAATGAACGAGGCAACCGATGAGTTTATAGCTAAAAGTGATGTTGGACAGCGAAGCCTGATGGAGAAGGTGGTCCCTGGGGGCGTGGCCTAAAAAGGTCTTTCTCCTCCTCTTCCCTTGATCTCTTCTGTTTCCTGCCTACCAGGACAGGAGCTATTTGTCCTATATGATGCCCTGTGCCAGCCACCATGCCTTGGAACCAGCTGACTGTGGGCTTAAACCTCTATAAACTGTGAGCAAAAATAAACTTTGCTTCTAAAGCTGTGGGTGTCGGATACTGTGTCTCAGAAATAATTAAGGCAAAATCTTCCCTCTCCCCATCTCCACATCTGGTCCAGCAGGGAGTTGAGCAAGAGGAAACTGTAGACGTTTTAGATGTGAAATGTGTGGTTTCATGGGAGAGAAGCTACTTTAAACTCATACTCTCGTTAGGAAGAAGTTCTTCCCCAAGCCGGGGAATTTGAATGTCCACTCTGCCGCTGAGCTGAGGCAGAAAACACTTCAGAGCCAGTCAAGTAGATCCACAGGGCCCAGCCTAGACATGAAGGAATCAAGCTGCCATGTTGGCTATAATTCCTGTGTTTCAGGTGAGCAGGAATAAATGTATAGGTCAGCTGGATGTACAGAACCGAGGGCATAACAGGGAGGTACAGCAGAGGCCACCAAGAGAAGAGGCTCCGACTGTGCCATCTTCACAATGTCACTGGTTCCGTTTGTGAGGAGGAACTAATGGTCTGTATCAAACTCCTTCAGATCTTATGTTAAATGTTCTTATTTCTCTCTCTCTCTCTCTGTCTGTCTCTCTGTTTCTGTCTCTCTGTCTCTCTGTCTCTCTGTCTCACACACATACACACACACACATACACACACATACATACATCATTGTCATCATTTTAGGGGTGAGAGGAAAGAGATGACTGATGTGTCTATGGTCTTGATGATGGCGATGCTTCAGCCTGCTTAGATTTATCTCTGAACTTATGAAGTTGTTCACTATGTACAGCTGTACACATATCTATCCTGCCCTGATCAAATGGTGTAAAACAAATGTTGTCGTGCCTATATTCCAACTTCAATTTTGGTGTAGCAAATGCATGTGGCTTTTTCTCTTTGGGGAGCTAAGTTTTCCAGTTCTTTCCTACAATGTTCAGAAGAGGAAATGCATATAGAATGGATCACATAGCAGCAGCAGGAAGCTAGTCAGGAGGGCCACACTGTGTGCCTGGTCTGCTTGGTTTGGATTGACATTAGGCCTTAAGAATCAAGCCTGAAATGGCTAAATGTGTCATTTTCTTCGAATGTGAGTAATTATGGGAAACTCAACCTCCTGGTTTCACTAAGCACCCTATAATTCAAGAACTTTCTCTTTATTTCTCCACTGGAAGTTTCCTGGGGTCTTCTAGAAGTGGAAACTCGGAACCCAACAGGTCTTCCTTTTCCCTGGTTGTGACTCACCTTGGGAAGACTTGGGCTGCTCAGCAGATGGGAGTGTGAGCAAAGCAGTCAATTCCCACATCCCTCGCCTGGTGACTGGCACTAACTCACTCATCATGATTCTGAGGCCTCTTGTTTTCTGCTTTTGAACAGTTCTGCTCTAGTTGTATTACTCATCTTGCTTCTGTTATTAGGTGCATCCGTGCAGGCAAGTTTGCTATCGTTTATCTCACTTACAGCAACTGCGAGTGCACCATTAGTGTTGCTTGGTATTATCCCAGCACCAATGAAGATGCTTTAATCTTTCTGAAGGTAAGTCACCCACACTGCAGTGCAGGGGGAGAGTTCACCACTCTATAAATGTGGAGATCATCAAGCATTGGGCTGCATTCTCTCTTATTCATTTTCCCTGGAGCAGGTTAAGCCTCTTGAATTAAGATCCATGCTCAGACACCAATGGAAATGGAGTGTGTGCAGAAACTGGTGTTTACTTGAACGTGTTTATTGCTTAAGTGTCATTTCTGCCTTTATACCTTTTCAGTGCTGTTTCGAGCTTTCAGAAAGGAATGCATTATTTTCAATTATTTTACCCTTTCTCCCAAATATGTGCAATTTGAGCCTGTTGACAGCCATAACAACTTTTCTTTTGTTTTTTAAATCATTGCCCTAGCCAATTATTAAAATAATAGTTGTGGAAGCTTTACTTGATTTCATTTATGAGATGCTATATAAAATAATAAATAGGTGTTGTATAATTGCCTTCAATTCCAAGAGTAAAAAAAAGTTGCGTTGCTTTTAGGGTTCTACGGCCTCCTCAGTTCCGGGATGGCCTAAGGCCACTGTCCTCTTCCAAAGTGCAGCTCAGAGGCAAGAAAACAATTGTGGCCAGTGGCAGAAAGGCTCTCAGCGGTCCTCTTCCTCCACGACGCTGTGCTTGGGTGACCCCTGCTGGTGTACTTTGGAGTATCACATGGTGAAGAACAGGTTCTGAAAGGAGACAGAATTAAGTAGAAGAGAATAAAGATGACTACAATATCTCCCGTGATCTAAGCTTTAAGGAACTTACATTCTCACTCCAATGGGCAAGAATGAATATTTTAAGAAAATTTTTCCTTTTCCTATGACTATCCCAGCAAGTTAATTTCCCATATTTTCAAAGCACTTGCTGTGGGAATAGGAGGTGTGTGTGTGGAGGGGTGCTTACACGTGTACCTCTGTGAGCTACCTGCCTAGGCCATCTTTTACATTTTATTTCAATACAGCATCTCATTAAGTTGCTAAGTTGCACAGGCTGGGGCCAGACTTGTGCTCTTCCTGCCTCATTTTCCCAGAGTGCTGGGATTATAGATGTACATCACCATGTCCACTGAGGTTCTTCATTTTTAAAATACACAGGCTCTGACACTTTTGAACTATCCAAATGAAATTCCAGGCCCTACATCCACTCCTGACTTTTCTAGCCAGGGAACCACCTCTTGATGGGAACTCAGATACACCTCACTTCTGGGGCATTGAAACGTATCTCTTTCACTAGCCATTTGTGTACAATGGTAATTTACCAAATAGTGAGTCTGAAATTCTTTAGTGCATCCCAAATACAGCTACACAACAGCCACACTCTGCGGACCAGCTATTCCCACCAAGTGTGGCCGTCTCACTGCAACGAGCCAGCCGCAGCTCCAGCTGTGCCGTCTCTGGATCCTATCAATCATGGAGACAGCTGGAGGGCTGCAGGCTAAGCCAACAGGCATACTGTGGAATGACACACTGGTAATGTCAGCCAATACTCCTTTAGGACTGAGACTTGGGACAGTCACCATAGGACAAAGAAAAGCACATCCTTGGAAAGGTGCAGGACAAATATACTTTCAAGTCCTTGTGTCAGTGCCCACTACCATGGCAGAAAGGATCTGCATGGCAGGCTTGGGCTGTGGTGTCATTTGCATTTCACCAAGCCAATCTCAGTCCAGCATCCTGCCTGTGCCCTGAGATCAGCCTCTCACTGCTCACCCACTTCCTTTGCCCTTTGTACAATCTACTCTTCTACTCCCAACCACAGGGCTCCTCAGTGTCTCCAACAGGTCTGCCTCACCATTTGGATGAAAACTTTTCAAAGAACCTATTGCTTTTGCATCTGAAACTCTTCCAATTCCCAATCCTCAACATATCTTGCAAGACCAGAGAGGATTCTTAGTGACATTTCCAGTTAATGTCACATTCAGATGGCCCCTCTTTTTGCATTGTGTATTTAACAAGAGAATCCAAGATCTAACTTTAAACCCTTAAATACAGGGTGGGAGCCAGTCACTGTACCCATGGTGCACCTGGCATTTAGTAGGTCATCAGTGATTCTGGCTCTTTGCTGGATAAACAGATGAGTTGCTCAGCTATGGATGGCAATATCCAAGGTAAAGGAGCACTGTCCTTGGGGACTAATAAGAACTTCATTAGCAAAGACATTGGTGACAGCGGCTGGCTTTCTTACTCAGACAACTGCATTGGTAACAAAATAATGAACCACATGAGCATCACATGGTGCCAGAAGATGGAGTGCTATGCTTTAGAGGAGGGAGCTTTGGCATGAGTAGGGCCATGACTGCTCTGCTCACATGTGGGGAAATATGGAGAGGACCAGAGTTCCCAAAACTTATCCCACAGAGCTCAAAGAAATCGGCTTTCTCTTCTCCTTATTGCCTGTCCAGATTTTAGCAGTAGGCACATCATGTCACCAAGCAACAGACATCCTGGCCATAAAGCACTGGAAGACAAGTACAGTATAGTGGCTCCGAGATGTGTAGCAGGGACAAAGAGTTTTAAGCATTTTGGCCTATGTTGACCCACAGGCTTTTCTTAGTGCAAAATCCTGCTTTGTCTTGTTGAGATATTGTCTCACCTGACTGCATTTCTAATCTGATGCTTAAAAGCACAAAAAATACTCACAATTTCAAAACAATTAAATGTATCTTTGTGCCATTTTATAGATCTAAATTTGAAGGAGATTTTATGATCTTATCAATATATTTTCTTAAAGACTTTTTGTCCTGTAAATGCCCATCAAAGTTTGGGGAATCTTTGGGTTCACTTCAGATATATCTGGCAGCAGCAATAATCAGGTAACTCCTAAACAGCTTTGCTCTTAAGAGTCCATGTACACTTTGCTTCATAAGAAACCCAGTGTTGAAGAGTCTCATTCCCATTGATCCTCCTGGAGATGCAAATCTGGCAGTGGGTTCAGGCTCAGTGCATTAAGAGTACCTCCCAGTGGACCTGTTCGTTTCAGTCTTTCTTCTCTGCAGCTGGACTGCCCAAAGCAACAGGTTAACTCTCACTGTTCCTGCAGGATTAGCCAGGCCCCACTCAACAGCCCCCAGCAGATCCTGTGGTCAAAGAACTCAATTCCAACCCTTCTGCATCCTTTAAAACCTACTGCAGCTTGGCCCTGCCCCCACGAATCCCCACCTTCCAAACTGGTCTCATTCCAGCCCATTTCCAAGCATTGCCCTCCTCCCCCAGAGGCAGATACAGGCTGTCTCTGGAAGCACTCACCGTTGGGGAGGATTTCTAGACATCCCTGGTCAAGAGGTTCTTCATCAGGCATCTTCTGAAAGCCCAGGGAGAGAGGCTCTCTTTGGTTTCCCAAACTCCTCTGCTTCCCCCTGGACGTCCTCGCCCTGCTTCTTAGAAGGTTGTCTCCTTGGAGGCCACAGTTCAGCCCCATCTCAGAGCATCTATTTGGAGATGTTCTTGAGGTTCAAGAGGAAGAATGGCAGTAGGTGATTTGCTGGCTTGAGGAGCTTCTCCCCCCTGACGGCAGACAGAAGGGTTCAGCTCTAAGGAGCAGTGCTGTCTGCCCGAGGCAGTGACATCCTAATCCACAAATGCTCTTCTGCATCAGATGAACCTGACCTCACTGGAAAAATGAAAAATACACAATTTCTTATTTTTTTCCCATCCAAGAACCAAAGGGACAAAGGCCAAGGATAAGAACATACAGTTTGGTGCAGTTGAAAGGAAGGAGTCAGGCTAGGGCTGACAGGAACTCCAAGTGACATTGCAGGTGTTGACGACCTTCACCTAAGAATTATTGTCTCTGTTTTAGAAGTTCTTATTCAAAATGGCTTTTGTGGACATCATCGTACTTTTACTTCAAACAAATGCTTGATTTTTACTTCTTTTATTCCATTCAAGTCTTCACTTTAAAAAAAGAAAGGAACAAGAAATGCTAACTCAGAGTAGAGTCCCTGGCACCAGAACCCTGACTTCTAACAGAGTTCTGTTGACTTCTTTCAAGTGGCCCAGAATGACATCTCGGTGTGTCTAGCCATCTCAGCTTTGATGCTGAGGTCCGTTTTCTGCGGCAGTTGACAATGATCTCTAAGAACTCTTTCATCAGCTGTCAGCATATTTTTCTGGTTTCAACAGAGATCTACTTAAATATGGTCCTTTTATCAGGAAGGGGACCATTGCCTCTGTGTCTTACACTATCCTGGCTACACATCTGTAAAGCTTCACTCTCTTGGGTGTGAAGAACACCCTTGAATATTACATGGATGAAAATGCTATTCCTGGGTAACAAGGTCCCCTTGGCCACCTGCCTCCGGCCCCTCACCCATCTCAAAGAACAAGTGTTTTCTCTCTTTCTGGGCCTTCCCTCAATCGAAAGCTCAACTAGGAACTTTATTAATTTTAAGACTCTTGACACAAGATGAAAACTCAGAAACTTCTTCATTCCTCCCTTGTCTCTGGGCCCAGCCACACTTAACCTGTGACTGCTGATTCCGTAGACATTAGCAACAGCGCCCCCATTTGTTTAGTTTTTGTCCTATCACTATATTTTTTTTAAACTGAATATAATGGACAAATAAAATTTAATGTAACTGACAAACTAGTGTACTTCTAAGGTGGGTACTTCTACATTGAGAAATGATTACTACAGTCAAGCTAAGAAACCTGTCTTCACCTCACAGACTTCTGGAAATTCTTCATCTCCTCCTCTTAGAAACATAGTGACACAAGTTAAAATAAAAAATACTCCAAATACAAAGTGTGCTCAGTGTCTCATTTGCAGGCACGTACTTAAAAAGTGAGCACCATCTGTAAGCATTTCTTGATACCTCTAGTGCATTTTTGAAAGTGAAAAATTGATACCGGCCCTATATTATTTTGTGTAGGCTTCTGTTTCACTCTACTGATTCCAATAGATGCCATTTTATTTCTGATTTTTGTTTGTTTGCTTTTGAGACAGAGACTCACTCTATAGTTTTAGGCTGGACTATAACTCACTATGTAACTCACACTGGCCTTGAACTCACGGTGATCTTGCCTCACCCCCCCTAAGTAATGCAGTCACAGCTGTGTACCCCTACAACTGCCTTTATTTCTGATTTTTAAATTTTGGTTTATTAGTACATATGCAAAGTCCACAATGTTTACATTCCTGTAGGGCTGGCACATGTCCATAACCCATTTTTATTCTTTTTCTCACTCCTCTCTTCCGTCTCCTTACCACCACATCCTTCCCCTGGGAGAATAATCTATCACCCTACTTCCTGACTTATTTTCCTCTTTATTTTTACCCTATTTGTCTCCTTCACTAATTATCTGAGGCCTCATAGATTTAGGGGGTGGTTTTTGGTACCCAGAGTTGAACTCAGGGCCTCAGACATGCCAGGTAGGTGCTACCCCACGGAGCTACATCCCCGCCCTCACCTGAGGCCTCACGGACCCTTGTTTGCTTTCTTATCTCATCTCTTACTCCTGAAGTGCCAAGCAAGCAGGACTCTGGCCCTGTCCCTCCCTCTGTCCCCCACTGTTTTTTGTTTTATTTTTTTTAGGTTTTTTTTTTTTTGAGACAGGGTCTCACTTTTGTGGTTCAGGCTGGCCCTGAGCTCAGCCTCAAACTCACATCACAGCAATCCTCCTGCCTCTGCCTCCTGAGTGCTGGGATTACAGGCGTGAGCCACCATGCCCGGCACTGTGGTATGTGGTACTGGTTGCTGCTGGGTGTGAGTCTCCACACCCAGTATGGTATGTGGTTACTGGGGATCGAACCCAGGTCCTTTCGCTTGCAAGACAGGCGCTGGAACCACTGAGCCAACCCCCCGGCCCTGTCCTCCACTCTTACAGTATAAGCCTTCGATGCATCTGTCCCTGGATTCTGGTCAGAGTGACTTTATTAGCAGAGTGCCAGTTTTTCCTGTTATTTTTATATAAGATGTGAATCTCTGTGGAGTGGCCACATGAAGTGAGAACATGGCCACTGCCAGCAAGCCGCTTCAGGAGACGGAGAGACCCAAACTGAAGATCCAGTGTGAGCCACCTGCAGGCTGGTTCGTGACAAACCTCAGACAGCCTCAGGCCAGGGCTCCCTAGACCATAGCATTGGCTGTGGTTTTTTTTTTTTTTTTTTTTTTTTTTTTGAGACAGGATCTCTCTTTGTAGCCCAGGCTAGCCTGGAATTCACATCAATCCTCCTGCTTCTGCCTACCAGGTTCTGGGATTATGGGCATGAGCCACCAGGCCTGGCATTGTGATATGTGGTACTGGGATTCGAACTTGGGACCTTGTGCCTGCCACACAGACAGCGGAAGCACTGGGCTAAATCCCCAGCCCTTATCTGTGTCTTTGTTTTTGCTGAATCCCCTAGTTCCAGAAAACACATGACCAGTTGCAACAGAAAATTTTCGAAGTAGGGAAACAGCACTTGGAGGGTTGGCAGGCTAAGATATTAGAGAACAAATACAGTTGTAGAAGTTCTGGGGAAGCATTTTCATTCCTGTTTGACGCTATAGCCTGTCTTTTTCTGGCCTCTAATGGAGAAGAAATATAGCCAGACAGGTCTGGAGAGGAATGTGAGGTCTACACACACTGGCTCACTCCCCACAAATGTTCAGAAGGGAAAGAAAAGTGGTTCAGATGCTGAGTCTCCAAGCCGAGCCTGCACAGAGCCAGTCCTGCTCCTACGCCGGCATGGCCCACGCACCGTTCGCCTCTTTGTGGTGAATATAAGACGTATTCTTCCTTGACTAGGGCAAAAATGGTGCTCGGCCTTCCAGATGTTTATATAACAGAGAGCTAAAGATGAGAGACAAAAGAAGAACAGTTCTTCGGCAGGGACACTGAGAGCTCCATTCATCGCACAGGACCTGCTGACTTCCACACCCAAAGCAGCTGTTTATTTAAAGTCAGCCAGATTACGGAGGCTGCTTCCCTGCTGCAGGGGTCCCTCGGTGGCTGTGGCCCAATCACACCCCAGACCCTGTGCTCTGGAGAACGGGGAGCCTGCTGTCCCTGCGCTGTGAAGGCCAGGCGGAGGGTCCCTCAGGACGATGCTATCGCCAAAGCTCAGTGCCCTGGGTGGGACATGGTTGTGTCAGAGCTCACCTATCGATCCGCTCATCTGACAGGTGGAAATTAAACATGGGAGGCGCCTACTGAAAAAATGAAAGTGAGACCCCAGCCCCTGGAGACACATGTCAGGTCCCAGGTTATTGCTCTGAGTGAGCTCTCCATCTTCCAGCTGCCAGAAGGGGGCAGCTGCATGCCTGCACACCCACAGCATAACCTCTGCATGCCTTCTCTCCACCAACATCCTGTCAGCCCAGCTTGAAAAAGCCCCTGGTCTGTCCCCATTTCCAGCTCCCCCTATGGGCACAGCCAGGCCTTCCTGGAGGGAATTCAGCAAGTCCTTCATAAACACTTGCCAACTCCTGCTCCTAGGAGCTCTGCACCCTGTGCTGTTGTGTTTGTCTGCATCCTGCTGCAAGTGATGCCCTGCGCCCACCTCAGCAGCCCCACTCCTTCCCCTGCACCCTCTGCTCCACAACAGCTTCCTGGGCACCATCTTCCAGGTCCTGGAACACTGTCTGTCTCCTGTCCTTCACATGGCCTGGTGTCCTGTCCCTGCCGCTGACAGAAGTCTCCCAGGCCTGCTACCTTACTGGGTCCTCTGCATAGTACCTGCCTCGGTGGCTGGGTTCCGTGGTTTGCTCTGTGTGCATATTAGCCCACTGTCACCCCTTGCTCGACTCCCCCAACCCCACGGTTGCCTGGGCGACCGCCCGTTGCCTAGTGCCGCCTGTAGCCAGATGGGCTTCCTGTCATTGCCCACTGTGAGTCTATCTCAACCCTCCAACACCTGCACTGCCATGTTCCATCTTGCAGACTACTCCAGCCCCCCTTCCTGCATCCATCTATGTCAGGGGACAAAACTCATAGATAAGCAAGACTAAGATAAGCCATTCTAACAACCTTCAGGCTGTATGCAATAACCCAGCTCTATTATTCCCAACATGTGATGCCACCTACCAAGAAATGGATCACTGAGGCCTCCTAAATGTCCCTTGGGAAATTTGCATGCCTTTCCCAGCAAGCTACCTAACGGACCTAATACAGTTCCCTGGACAAACATGTAAAAGGCACACATAGCATTCCTAATGCAATGCAAAGAACTCTGAATTCCTGATTCAATAAGTCAAAGAACTATTTTAAATCAATCTAGTAAATCAAAGAAGCTATAATCAATACAACATTATGTCACAATGCAGAAGAGAAACTATTAAAAATCAGCTTTATTTTGAAGAAAACTGTGTGTACATATGTGTGTGTCCAAAATGGAAATGACAAAGCCATCCATGGCTTGCTTGAGTTAGAAGATATTTGGTTTATGGGTCCATTTCCATGAGTTGGAACTACTTCCTGGAGGGATTAGATGAAGGTTCTACATAATCCTATGAGTCCACCTTCGGATGACTGGGGACATGGCACATCCAGGAGGCAGCTCCTTTGGAGTGAAGGAAGAAGCAGGTGACTGTCAGAAGTTCAAAATGACATCTGAGTGGAGCAGAGGGGAACAAGGAGCAGGGGAAGGGAAGATGAGGGAGAGGGCCGCTTGGAGAACGGGACGCCCTGGGTGATCGTGAGGCGCCGCAAACCTCATTCCTTTCTCCCCACATTGGGCAGGACTCTTGAGTGTGGCCATCAGCTGCCACCTATCAAAGAGCAGGGCCACCCACTACCAAGGAATTCTATATAAAAACATTATGTATATATGTCCCAGTGTGCAATGCTGAAGTATTTCTAAATAGTCGGGACTAAAGCTCTAGGAATTGCTGGGGCATTCCTCTAAAAAGAGGAATCAGTTAAATCCCCTCGTCCTGCCCATAGAACTCATGGGAGGAGCAGCCACATGGTCAGTGCATCGCTTCCTCCTTGGGCTCCGCAGGCTCCATCACCTGCCCCTCAGCCAGGGTGGTCACACCCTGCTCCGGGCACCTGCTTATTCATGCCCTCTGGTAATGGAAAAACGAACTAAGTGCCTTTCCCGCTTCCTTTGCAGCTTGAACCTCCCATAAAGATCAGGGCACTCCCAAGGGAACCCAGTCACAAAATAGGAGCCCTCTCTTCAACTTCCATCCCAGAAACCTCCAGAACCCCCCTGCCAGCACAGCAAGCAGTGTGAGTGGAGCGTGGAGGTTTTCTGCTTAACAGTGACTACAAAACATGCTGGATCTAGGCAGTGAGTTTCCTGCCTGTATAGGGCCCCTCCTCACCCTCCTCATCCTCCTCATCCTCCTCTTCCTCCTCCACAGCAGATTCTAATCTTGTTTCTCCCTGGCTCATGTAGATAATCA
>PVIR01006530.1:0-18443 GCA_004026965.1 Petromus typicus
ATGTCTGAACCAACCCAGCCTGCAAAGATATCTTTTGCCCTTTTATAGAATTCTCCAGGGATAGATCTTATTGAGGAGATTTTTGAAGAAGAAAAAAAATCAATAGGCTTTTAAAATTCAGAACAGATTATTTGGCTGGATTAATATGGTTGTCTTTCTTAAGAATTTAAGGTAAAAGATAAGATGACTTAATTAAATGATTCCAAGTTTTAAAAATAGTAAATATTAGCCCACATGAAACCATCTTTGCTGTCTACATAAAGCCATCTCTCTTTTTCCCTATGGCTTTTCTGTACTGACCCAAATATAACATAAAGCAGCTAGACGATAAGACCTAACTTGAAGTTAGACTGCACTAAATCTCTTATATGTACACATAATTTTTCCTGTAATTAGGCTCAAAAGGAGGCTAGAAGGAAGCTGTGTAATAAGAAATTTTTGACTGGAATAACTCATGCTAGAGTTGTCTGCTTATCTGAACAACACCAAATTAATCCTCTTGTATTTCTTGATCTTATAAAAAGGTCCAAACTTCAAATATAGTATATAAGGATGTTACTATGAAAATTGAAAGGTAAAATCAGATGAAGATAATCAGCGTATTCCATGACAGTACAATTTGAGTTTTGATTATTCATTGAATAACTATAAGCTTTTGCAAATGAAAATAATAAGGGGTGGAACATCACTATGTTAAGTCATTCAAATCAACTGTACATCAAGGGATTATTTCTTTAGCATAGAAAAATTCCATGATTTGTTCTAGAGGGAAAATATTAGTTCTCTCAGAGCAACTATCCTTAAGACTATGTTGATCATTACAAGATATAAATAGTAGTGAAGACCTTACTTAAAAGAATTATGATTTTTAATAATCAATTTTACACTAACACTGGATAATTACTACAAAACATGGCTAATTACTTGTTGTAGAATATTACCAGGAAGTTAGCAATCTGGCATGCAAAAGCAAGGAACAAGGAGAGTACCTTTGTGCGTCGAGGACTAATTAAAACATGGGGAAAGACGGAGGACGTAAGTTTGATCCAGTTCTTCATCTGGGAGCGACAAACAAAAGACACTTTTGCAATCGGAGGACATGTTAGCTAGGAAGCCCTTGTTGGCATGGAGATGAGGTATCTGTCTACAGTCTTCCATCTATTTTGCATTCTCTGAATCTTGAAATCTCTATCAAACAGGTTTAAAGTGTGTGATACTTTAGCGTGACTATGCAGATTTTGTGATCTTGACCCTGGACTGATATTTATCCTGGACACCCAACCTTCTTGAATCTCATGCCACTAATCACAATTTCTTCTTACCTGACTGAGCCATAGTCACTCCCTATCTGATAGCCAATTCCTCGCCAAAGAACAACACAGAAATTGTACAGATGGGGAGCTTCTGTTCTCATTCTGTATATCTACAAAAATGGTGCACAACAACCAGAGAACATCGCTGGCTTCAAACAGTATCACGCTCCATGTCTGAGACTTGCTCCCAGCAGTAGCTGTCTCAGGCTCTGTTTCCAAGCTGTGGCTTCTCTTTGCTAGTTTGGCTCATTCCGAGGCCCAGCTGAACAGATTTTAAGTACCTGCCTGATCAAGCTCAGAAGCACAAGACTATGCTCACCGTGCAAGCCCATTTCAAGGATTTTTTTGAAAGAAGGAAATCATTTGACTCAATCCTACACCCGAGGGTAGTGCTAAGTAATCCAAATATCCATAGCTTCTTTGTTCTTCTGCACATATAAAATACATCGAAAAAAATCAGTAATTTTAAAAAAACGTTAATTTTGGTCACGGCTTTGGATGGCAGGTATTTTGGGAAGGCTGTGTGCACCGTTTCTGTGCTGGGTGTCCCTGGCGTTGCAGCAGCGGGCAGCAGAGGCTACAGTCATTTCGAGATTTCGTGAGCCTGGCGACCCACCCCCGCCCCCACGGACGCTGCCTATTGGCTAAAACCTCAGCAGAGCTGTTAACTGGATAGTTGACCGTGGCTCCTCCAGGGTGACAGTCACAGGATGGTGAAGATTCTGATAAGGCCGCGTCCCAGCATGGTCCCAGGGCATAGTGAAGACATTTTAAGAAGCCAGGCAAGATAAAGTTTCACGGATTTGCTTTCTGATTCAATAGACAACTCCCCCATCTTTACGATGTTTAAATTTTGCTCCTCTTCTGGTGCAGAAAATTTCGAGTTTTTGGAGCTCCTTTAGGATTAGAAAGTTTCTTGCTGCTTTGAACACTGGCTCGCGTCTTCGGGAAGGCAATTTTCATACCCCACTTCCACGAGTGGGACAGAGTGTTCCTGAGACCGACGACACATCTCTCTTAGTGACCTCTGGGCAACCTTCCGTGAAGTCCAAGTGGGACACACAGGAGCCAGAGTCAGTATCAGACACCGCAGCTGCTGGGCCCTGAGCAAGGTGTCCTCTTTCTCTTCTGGCAATGAGCTCCATATAATCAGTGTTTCTCCAAGGATCAGAATATTTAACCTTATGTGTTAGGATTTTACTCTCCAACTCTAAACGTGAATTCCAGCCCTTCCTTCCGCTTGAAAACAGCTCACTTAGAAAGAACAGACTGGAAAGGGGTCTCCGGAGCAGTGAGACAAGGGTGTGTTCTCTGTGAGAATCAAAGTCCCTTTGATTCCTGACTCAGTTTCCTGATTACTTTCTAAATTAAATAAGGTTGCTCTTCGATAATTTGAGTGGAGGGCTATTCAGATTCATACTCTACTCACACAATTTTACTTTGCCTTTCCATGTTTTTCTGTTTTTATAAATAGGTATAAAATGGGAAACGTATGCCATTCTAGAAGATATAAATCAGTTTAAAATTTGACATTGTATTTGAAGAGAAAGGTTACATTCAAGATATAGTTGCTTAATCTGTATATCCACATGAATTATTTTAAAAATTGTTATCTCATGTATGTTCTCTATAATTTTGCTTCATATTTGTCTCTCATAAGCAATTCTTAAAATAGAGAAAATGTTTGAAATATGGGTTGATTGAATTCTTTCAATCATGATTGCACTTTGCATATTTATCAAAGGTTTTAAACTTTGCTCCAATAGATTTAAATTCAGATTGCTAAATGTAACACATATATCCTCCATTCTTTCATAGTGATTACACCCTATTGAACCTTATTCATCTGATACTTCTACTTGATTACTCCTATGGTGGTTTGCTTTTCTTATCTAATTTCTAATTGTGCTTCTTTCTCATCTATATTCTTGATCCATCTTTATCATTATAGTTCTATTTTGGTCCCATAGACTATCTGATTGCTCCCAATACTCATTAGTATCTAATTTCTTCTATTGTTACACATATATCAGACAGTTTTACACATTTAAAAAATTTTTACACTTATATTGTGGTTTTATGCTGAAAATAAAATATGATGATCTTAGAAATCATCATCTTTTTTGCAAATAATAAGCAAACATGTCATATTCTGGCATTGATAAGATGAAATAACCACATAAAATATGTGCTTATTTAAGGTGAGGAGAACATGTTAGTTTTATATACAAAAATATTTTAACATTTCTAAGAATGGGCTTTTTAAAAATAATGTTAGTTTCTTAAGGTTAAATAATTAAAAATAAATATATTTCCAATAGTCTCATTTCATTTTATTTGCAAAATGTCTCTCTCCCCTACTAATCTCACCCAACCCGGGTTTCTGTTTGGTAATTCAATGGCTAATGATAGTACAAAATAATAAATATAGTCAACATTATTTCCCACCTAAAACTCAGCTTCTGAATCAAGAGCTGTAGAAATTGTGTTAAATATTTAGTCCAGCCAATATTTGATTTTTATTGATATTCATTGTTTTATATGTTTTCTTTTTTTCCCAAAATATTTCATGGAATTAAGTGGAAAATTTTTCACTTATGTGTCTATGTAGACATTTAATAAAAATATATTAAACTTGAAAATTTTAAATCTAAAAATGAAGACAAAAACAGATTAAAGAAAGATGACAGTATTTGATCTCTGGAAAGTGCCATGAAGATACGAAATTAGAATTAACTATGGGCTGGGAGTTAGCTCAGTGGTTCTGGCTCCTGTCTTGCAAGCGCAAGGACCCGGGTTCGATTCCCCGGTAACCACATACAATACTGGGTGTGGAAACTCACATCCAGCAGCAACCAGTACCACATACCACAGTGCCGGGCGTGGTGGCTCACGCCTGTCATCCCAGCACACGGGAGGCAGAGGCAGGAGGATTGCTGTGATGTGAGTTGGAGGCTGAGCTCAGGGCCAGCCTGAACCACAAAGTGAGACCCTGTCTCAAAAGAATTAACTAGAAATTCAAAAATCAAGAGAAATCTAGGCCTTGGCATTGCTGTGATATGTCGTGTGTTGATAAGCACAAAACATACATGCAAAACCAAACAAAAGTGCAGTTTAAACTTCTTTGACTAGAAACTTTAATTAGTACATTGGAGTTTTAAAATAATACCAAGTAAAACATAAATGTATGGATATCGGAAACATCCATTTTCATAAAAAGTATAGTTTGAAATGTATGATTAAAAAACAAAGTAAATCAGGGATATGAGATACACGGTGGAAATATCACCTCACTGCAAGCAGATTTTGAATTGGATTTGATGTTAGAAGTTTCACTAAATGGGCCAAAATTCTTCTGAGATACATGTTATAAAACAAGTTGACCTGCAAATAATTGAACTGATATATATATGCAAAAGCTCAGAAGTATCTTTGTGGTGTTACGTGCCTTCATGATCTCACTAAAGCAATTAGATAGTCCTGGGATACAGTTGTGCATCAAATAGATTGCTGTTATCCAGGAATAAAAGTCTTGCAGCCTGTGAACAATATTGGGTACAAAACATAACATGTTAGTGAACAATATGGACGATAAATAGAAAGAACTGGAGAAAGCACTTTTCAGGGGACATATGCATTTGGAGGAAGGAAAAAAGAAAGCCAGATATATTTGTAGGGGACTGTAATAAAAGCATTCACCAGCACTGACTTTTAATCAGAATGATGTCTATCTCATTTAATTCAGTTAGGAAGTACATGGCTTCCTTTTATAGTTGCGCACTCTGGGAAAATCCCAGATTTAAACACAGTTGTCTGAAAGAAGGCTCACATGATATTGTCAGAGTTTATTCTTTATGGGGAAATGAGTGTGAGAAAACTCTAAGAACAGAATGAAGCAGGAGGCATTGGTGGAGAGTAAGATCCTTCGGGTTGTTTTGAGAAAACAAAAGTTCAGACAGACCCTGTCCTGTCACTCAGAATGAGGACTGCGCTGCCACGTTAGAGGCGTTGAGCAAATACTGAGAAAAGGAATAGGTGGCTACTCTGACCGGGGTAAAAATATACCAATAGCCAGAAAAGGAACAGGATAATCACTAATACTACAAAATTTTCTCGATATGATTGACATGAATATGATTCATTTTATGAATTAACTTTTGTGACCTTTCACATCTAGCAAGTGAAATTTTACTAGGGACTGAATTGTCCCAAAGTTTGCTCAGATACAGAACAAACAATTACAAACCAGATTTGATTATGAAGAAGTCACATCTACAAGGAAATAAAGTATTATTTTCTATCTAAATTATTAATATTATTTTTTGGCAGTGCTGGGAATCAAACTCAGACCCTTGTGCTTCCACTTGAGCTAAATTCCCACCCAAATTATTTTTAATTGCTCTCATTTATTGAGCATTTACTATGTGCCAAGCCATCTGTGGACCATACAATACTTATTGTCAGTTTGTTAATTAAATCAACTTTTAATATTTAAATTGAATATTAATGACAACATATAAGACTCAATATTTTATTGCTGCCATATAACCTTGTGAATTATATAGTATAATTATTTTTCTAAAGTTTCCTCCAACTCTATGTTAATGTGAGAAGATATTAATAATTATTATCCTTATGCCTAGGAATTTAAGAGTGATTAAACAGAACAGATGGTAAAACGTAAAATCCTATTAACTTAGCTTTTCCAGTAGTTAAAAATAATTGCTATTAAAATAGTACAGTTACCACTATGAAACTTCTTAAAAGGAGCCAAAGTTTCAGAGGACTAGCCCAGAAATACCTAGAAATAAAAGAGGAAAAGAAATATATAGAGAACATATGTGTATAATAGTGTTTCTTTTTTTAAAAAAAATTTTGTTTTCATTTCACTGAATAAACACATTTTATCATTTTGAGAAGTACAATTTCTGTACTATGCAATGCAGCTATTTGGCCAAAGTTGCTCTTGGAAGAGAAGCACAATTCAGTACCCAGCTCTTGAAGGCAGCATACTATTTCTCCAGTTCATTCCTGGAGTAATGTTCTCTAATGAGAAAAGAACTGAGTTTACAACTGTTATTGGAAGTCAACTCTCCTTACCTACGGAGGATGATAGCATCCCCTGAATTAATATGACAGTTCCTTGTTTAAAGAATCATACTTTCATCCTGAGAACAATTAAACATAATAGAGTCAATTTTTATTTTTCCTGTCTCCATCTTAAATGGGTTTGCCTCATGATAGTTTCCAGTGTTTCATAATAAAATGATTTCCATCATTTTTAACCCTGAATGAAGCAGATTCTTCAAAACAGTTGTTTTTGTTTTTCCCCTGCTGGGGATTGAACTCAGGAGCTTGCACTTGTAAGGCATGTGCTATTCCACTGAGCTAAATCCTCAGCTCTCTAGAAACCATACCAGCTATTGGCATCATCCACACACTAAGAGCAAGTGACTGAATTCATAAATATATTTGTCAATATATTTTGTCAGACCCTTGTGCTTCCACTTGAGCTAAATTCCACCTAAATTATTTCTAAATGCTCTCATTTATTGAGCATTTACTATGTGCCAGTACTACAGTGGGCCCCACTACTACAGTGTGCCTCAGCTCATGAACTTATTTTTTTCAATGATTCTGGTTCCAGAAATTGTTCTGTAATTCTGGCCACAATCTAAGTGGAAGCACTAGCGGACTATCCTCTAGACACAGAGTAAATATGGGCAAATGCTCTGAAGAGGCAGCCGTATGCTTGTGAGCGGGAGCTGTCTTTCTCAGTGAAATTCGGTTTCACAGCGAATTTGCGCTGTCTCTCCAAGAGGCCAGCGCCCAAGTCATACGTCCACATTGAAAGCAAGCTGCGACGGGGCCTGCCGGTTCCCACCCTCCATCTCTGTCCTGGAAACGACCTTGTGGAAAGTACAGACGAAGGTCGGTTCGGGCAGGCGCGGACAGTGCGGTGGACGAGTGAATGAGCATGGGACAGAATAGCCGTGCCGGTGCCCCCTTGGCTGAGCCATCTGCGGCTGGGGAGGAGTGTAAGTTGATGGGGGAGATGGAAGCGCAGAGCAGAAGTCTCTGTATCACAGCGGACACCTGGGCACGCGGACGGCCTGCTGGTGCACTGTCCTCTCCGTCAGCAGCCCTGGCGCCGAAGCTGCCTGAAGGTCAACACGGAGTTGCTGTAGAGCCCGAGCACGACGAGGAACAGCAGGGCACGTAAAATGTACCATGAAAGCGTTCTCAGAGACACCGCCGCGGACAGCTCCCTCCCAGGGCTCAGCGCAGTAGTTCTGGCCCAGGAGTGGGGTGGATCGAGCGCTCAGAGTCAGCTGTGGAAGTCGATGGCGGAGCCCAGGCTGATGGTGGTCGCAGAGGATGGCGAACAACCTCAGGGTGTCTGCAGCGCGGGACCAAAGACAGACAAGGAAGTCCTGCCTCCAGGACCTACAGAGCCACAACCCGAGTGTGGTTTACTGATCTCCTAGGCTGTTCTCAGCTGAGTCAATTTGAAGTGAAGATTGACGCTCATGGGCCAGAGATTTAGCTCAGTGGTTCTGTACCTGTCTTACAAGTGCAAGGGGCTGGTTCGATCCCTGGTTACCACACACAATACGGGGCTTGGAGACTCACCCCAGCAGCAACCAGTACCACATACCACAGTGCTGGGGATGGTGGCTCATGCCTGGAATCCCAGCACTCGGGAGGCAGAGGCAGGAGGATTTCTGTGATGTGAGTTTGAGGCTGAGCTCAGGGCCAAAAAATAAAATAAAATAAAATTCACTCTCACAACTGGATTTTATATAACCATGAAAAGATGATTCTGAGGATCTTAACCAATACAGTAAAATTACATATATATGTTTAAAATTATGTCTATAATTTTGAGTGACTTTGTGATTTATAAGAAAAATGTGGCATTATACAGTGAATGTTTAAAGACTTGCTACAGTAACAGCTGCATTGTCAGTAACCTTCAAATACTCCACCTTCTTCAAATATACTTATCCCATTGTTTTTGCTATTTTCTGAAGCCGTCCTGGGAGTCCTCTTTCATGAGTGTTGGAGAGAATAGCTGTATATAGTCATTAATGTCAACTCAATTAAAATATAAAATTTTTTACATGACCATGAAGAGTGAACATATGGGATCAGTTCACGACATCGATGGAGCCACAAAATAGTGCAACTAGACGCACTCAGGAAAGAGTTCTCTAGAACGCCTTCAGAAAGTGACTAGCATGAAGGAATCAGTGTGCGCAAAGCGAGGGTGACTATTTTGAGAGGGATTAATGGCAACATGACTTTTAATGAATGAATGGTTGAATCCATTGGTAAGTATAATCCCTCCATGATCCAATCACCTTCTACACACAAGAAACTTATAGGAGACATCTTAGATACACATTAACAGGTACTTTTTGTTGGATTTTTTTTCTTCCCACAAGAACGAGCTGTTAAAAAGGAATAAATTTGACCCCTGATTTTCTGTCTTCCTGTTTCACCACAGGATTTTCTCACATGCCCCTCCCATGAAACCTCCCTGCAGGCTAAATACAGTCTTCAAAGCGGGGAGCTAAATACAACCTCTTTTGTTTATACGTTTCCTAGTCTCAAAATATTTTGTCTTAGCAATGGCAAGTGAACTCATACACCTTCTAGCAGCACTGCAGAAGATTCCTTTTCTACTGCACTGCTTAAAACCAACCTATTTACACAGATTGCACTTCTGGTATTGCCACCTTTATCAAATAGGGATTAAAAAATTTCCAATGTACTAGCATTTTCAAGAAGAGGTGTACTAGAGGTTTTAACATTGGTATCATCTGAGGTGTCTTCTTATCTTCATTGAGCAACAGTGCCTCAGTTTCCTTAAGAAATTAGAATCAGTCACACCAGTCATGCAGTGATGCTTACACTGTTGGTGGATTCAGCAGTGTGGGAAAAGGAAAATTGCTAAAACTGCTTCAACTTCTAGTTTAATCAAAAGCTGGGACTGTGTACCTTTGTGAAAACATTTCTGTTTTAAGTACTGACTATGTTTTTTATTTTCCTAAAGAAATGCCAGCTCCATCTTTCCAGTATTCTTTCAGCATATGCCAGATTATGTTTATAAATCATTATTTTTTCACCTACCTTTTTTAGTATCAACAATCATCAGAAGATGGCACATAAACATACAAATAAAATTATTTACAAGTAAGAACTATAATTCTAATTAAAAGGGATTCAGTTCAATCTTGTATTCTCATAATAGATCTTTTGTGTTCTTTTAAGGGAAGGAAATTCTGTAGAATGGTCAGCCATCAAATTATCAAAACAAAACACTGGTTTTTCACCATATCGTGGTTTAAAGTAAGCAATGTATGGCTATTAATCATATAAACTCAAGGATGAAGGTTCTAAGTTTTTTTTTTTAAGTCTCCAGAAGTCATGTGAACGTTCCTTTCCAAACATGCCCCTGGGAAAGGTCAGTCTTGTTCTAAAAGTAGAAGCAGTGGAATTACAAGTAGGTTCAGAACTTCATCATCTTTGTCTCCTCATTTTGTGGACATGTTGAGGTCTTAGAGCGAATTCCTGCTCCTGCAGTTAGGTAAGACCGTAAGAGTCGCACAGCACACTTTTTTTTAACTTACAATAAAAAGACTAGGGAATTTTTGTCGATTTGTGATGCTTTTATGTTAGTATAGATGTTAAATTTGTAAAGGGGAAAGTGAGTTGAAAGGCTAGAACTTTAAAAGAGGAGAAAAAAATCTATAAAATTGTATAAAATAAAGAAAGAATAATTAAACTGACATTTCCACATCTTTTGAGATGTTTTGTGTCATGAGCCTCTTAAATGCGAGAAGAAACACCATGAAATTTCAAAATTGTAACAAAGAAAATAAAAAATAGTCTGGATTACAGAGATACAAATGCGTAAGAGCGAAGCAATAAACTGAGAACTCTGCAGAGAGGCATCTGGTAAGGGCTGAACTGAACGATCACCAAGAACCCACAGGAGTGAAAATGTCCTCAGAAATGAGACACCAACCTGTATTCACCCCACGACTCCCTCACGATCTCATCTACTGGCAGTTGTGTGCTGGCCTTGTTTTGAGACTCCATAGATGGAGAAACATTCTTCATGACATTAACTTATCACAGACTCTCTTTATCCGTAAAGGATATCTTCCAGGTCCCCCACTGGAGACTTGAAATGGGGAGTAAGTGGGGCCCTGTGCTCATACTGGTAACCAAGATGGTGGCAAAGAACATACATGGTGAGAATAAGATGAACAAAGGAATGTTTCCACCTGTCTGGGCCAGAGAGAAGTGCTATGAGATTCCGTCACAGTACTCACAGGGGCATACACTTTAAAATGTCTCAGTTAGTTCTGCCATTTTGCACTAAATATATCTAGGCCACTTTCACCTTAGATGACTAAAACTGTAGAAATTAAAGCCACAGAGCTTAAGGGAAATGATGGAATACACTTTGCCAAAATGCAGACATGAATCTTTCTGCATAAATCTTTCTAGCAGCAGTGGCACACAGATGCATGTCAAACATCAACAGGTGATGGTGGTTTAAAACACCTGTGGCCTGGTCACGGGCCTAGTTATCTCTTCCCAAAGACAGTGTTGGGTTTTCTTTATGCTTCCCCACTCCACCTCATACCTAATGTGTATGCTCCCCACCCCCCACTCCATAACCTAATGTAGCAACTCTTTTGTTTGTTTCTTGAGACACGGTGTTGCTTTGTAGATCAGGTTGGCCTTGAACTTACTGTGTAGACCAGACTAGCCTCGAACTCACAGCGATCCTCCTGCCTCAGCCTCCCAAGTGCTGTGATTACAGGCGTGAGCCCCTACACCAGCACTGTGGTCTTCTGTTACTGTTGATTGAACTCAGGGCCTTGCACTTGCCAGGCAAATGCCAGAACCACTGAGCTAAATCCCCAGCCCATAGCACTCTTTTGTACTTTGTTGTGTGTATGAATCTCCTAGAAATTTTTTAACCTAGCAATTAGTTGACTGAGGAAGAATGAGTTTCACAATTCTACATTTCTATTACACCCCAAGTTAATGTAATGCTGCGAGTTCTATGGCAGAGAAATTTTAGAAAGAAAATTCTCCTTTTAAATAAAGAGAGGTTGAAGGGAGGCGGGGGAGGGGAAAACGAAGAGTCAGAATATATCACAACAGGTACAAATTCCCTATGATAAATGTTATCATTATGATTATCTAAAATGTATCAATAACATTAAATAAAAATAGTGTTAAAATAAATCTTAGTGTAGAAGTTGCACATAAAGTAATACTTATTTTCTGTTCAAATCTTTTTGAGTTGCAGAAATATTTTTATTGATCTTCCATGTTTATGCTGCTAGTTCCAAAATGGACATCTCCATCCAACCATCTCTGAAGAGCTGAGCAGTACATGTAAGATCTCAAACTTTAGGCTTGGAATGAAGCAGTTAAGTTTTCTACATTAAAATGAAGCAATTTGTTCTTCCCAATCCCTGTTATAGTTTATCATTTTAATCTTCCTAAATGGTGCCATCAATCATATTTCCCCTAACATTTTTGGAAGATCTTAATTTCCTTTACTTTTTACATTACTTCCTTGGTTCCTGGGTATCTATGGTCTTTGAATACAAACTCTTCTCCCTCTGTTTCTTCCCTTTGATCCAAGCTACTGTATCTTCTGCCATTTTGCTTTTCAACTTTCTCACCCTCCACCTCTTCCAGGCTAACTTCTGTAGTGACTTTCACACAGAGTTGAAAAGAACCAGCTTTTAAAGGGTTCCCTGGGCCTGGGATTTAGCTCAGTGGTTCCAGCACCTGCCTTGCAAGTTCAAGGGCCTGAGTTCGATCCCTAGTAACCACATACAACAATGCCAGGCGTGGAGACTCACGCCCACCAGCAATTAGAATCACATACCACAGTGCCAGGAGTGGGTTCGAGGCTGACATCAGGACCAATCTGAACTCTAAAGCAAGACTCTGTCTCAAAAAAAAAAAAAAAAAAAAGGGGGTGGGGGTTCCTCGAAGATTATTTTATCCTTACAATCATCTTTCAGGTCATTTTCTTAGCTTACAAGTTACTCCGTGGTCATTCTCTGTCAGCGACACAGTCTGATTTAAATTCTCCTACTTGATTTATCATATTAGATTGTATATGTTTTCAGTAACTTAAACATGCCAGATATGCAATTGATCTGCCATTCTGTATCTCATGGGTGATACTTAACTTCTAGTATTTTCATCATATGAAGTAGAATTAAAGACAATGTATTCCAGCCATCAGACATATTATATTCTGCAGAAATATATTTGAGCCAGCATTTATTTAGATAACTTCTCATTATGACAGATTAAATTGAGTAGCTTCATTGGGCCTCCCAAGATATCTCATTTACTTTGGCCTTCAATTTTAGACCTTAGAGGCTTGTTTCCCAGGCATGGTTTAGCCATCTACCACAGGCTTGAAGGTGCTGTCAAGCCCTTACTGAAAAGCGTTTTCTTAAAGCAGACTTCCACAGCAATTTTTATTGATGGGGTGTAGGTGTAGATGGGGGAGCTACATTTCTACAAGTGCTCCAGCAATCAAGATGCTTTAGAATGTTAGAATCCCAGAGACCCCACCAACTTCTAAGAAGTAAGCCTGGCTCAAGAGCTGATATCTGTTGTGTAGAAGTCGACTGGGCTTTTATTTCGACGGATTCAGAAAAATTAGCATGTGTTGCATTTTATGTCATCCTGGACTTTTGATGGATCAGGCTTTTTAGAACTCTTTCTAGGTTTGAGGGCCCAGGGTGACTATTTGTAAATGTATATTTTGTTTTCATAAAATTACTCCTGTGCTAGAAAAATAAGAGGACAGGAATTATCTCCCAGGCTGTCCTAGGAAACTAGAGATTCAGAGAATTGTAAAGCTCACCATCTTAAAGGAACAATATGTACACTTAATATTTTATTCACTGACACAGTTATTCCCTCACTAACCATAAGTCATAAGGTGGTCATTATATTTACCCATAGATGAGAAAACTAAAATACAAAAATGTTAAGGAATATTCCAAATTTATCTAGTTGATGGACATTGAAACATTAACCCTGTCAAACACAAAATGGTACTGTCAAGTCCTTTATTATTACAGAGCCCATTTGATCAAATTCAAGGCACTATTGAGAATGTCTTTTTGAAAAAAAAAGCCAACTTCACCAGAAAATTTTTTGTAAACTTTTTTAATAGAATACTTTCCATCTCCAGAGTAGATATATTCTCTGGAAGAGGAAAGTTGCTGAATTGTAATGACAATGTTTTTATTTATTTATTTTTTTACCATTTTATTTTTACCTTTATTGGTACATTATGAATACACATCATCATCACATTCAACATTGAGAGTTTGTACTAGAATATGACACTTGATTCTCGTTTTTTCCCTTTTACCCCCGCCCCACAACTCCCACCCCCTATATACACAATTTTTGTTTTCTTTTTTCTTTATTATTACCACATTCTTTTTCCTCTTGTTATTTATCCTTATACTCCCTCTCCTTTTAAATATTTTCTACTTCACAATATCAACTATACATATTACAACTCACTTACAACTTTATTTTCTCATACCAGATAAAGATATAATATTTACACATCTGTGACCTGTTTATTTTATAAAATTTTTTGATCTGCAAAATAGAGGCCTTAAAATAAAGTTAGATATATTAATTTACTACACATAAGTTTTAGTCCTAAATATATTGGTTTACAGTCACAGAAGTAAATCTTGAGAGGACTTTGGATATTTCCAAAGGTTAAGTCTGGCAGGAAACTTTAGTCCAAACATCAGCAGAGTTGGGGTTGGAGACAATCTGTGATTCAGGCATCAAAAATGTGGTATGAGATTATAAATACCAGGGCCATATAAGTATGAGAAGTATGCTCAAGAGAAACAGTGGAAGATCTGGTCTAAAACTGGTAGCAGAAGACTAAGATGTGGATAAAAATGAAATATATTTATAGGAAATCTTTGAAAAATTACACTCGGGAATTTACTTATACTCTGACTGTCCCGTGCAACTAAGATGGAGAATCAGACAGATCATTTCTGATTAAAAATTGTAGATTTTCAGTCCTAACCTACTACAAAGATAAGGTTAAAATACTCAAGATAACAGTATAAATTCTAAAAATTATGAAGCCTGGACAGGACATACATCTAGAGTTCTACCCATAGTTTTCTGTTGATATTTCATAATGATCTTTCAAATTTAATTGAATTCTTTTGAGGTCATGTTAAGGGAAAATTTTACTATTGTTGAGAATTACAAAGAATTGAATTGCAGTATATAAAGACTAATTTTCTGAGCTCTCAATTTTAAAGAGCACAATCAAATAAATCAAATTGGTATAATTATGCTTTCACAGCCAGCTTTAAATTGTTTATTGGGATCATAGCAGAAATGAGCAGAAGGAGCAGGAGAAGGAAGAGCAGTGCTTTTCGTAAGGGAAGATTTTAGGCTCTGGAGGCTGCCCTGAGACCACTTCTGAGTTACATTGCTAAACTGGGGTAGAGCTGCAAGGTGTAATTTGTCTGAGAATGAGATTCATTACCTGAAATTTTTATGTGAAATTATTCTATGTTATTCGACATAATCAATTATTAAAATGTTTTGGTTAGCTTAAAATTTCATCCTGGAGGATTTGAGAGCAATCTTTTTTTGCTCTCAAAAAACTCTTCTTCCTCTCTTTCTTCCCTTTAATGCAAGCTACTCTTATCTTCTGCTATTTTTCTTTTCAACTTTCTGACCCTCCATCTTTTTCTTTTCTAAAAAAGAAACATATGGGACTTTCATCTGTTCCAGGAAGGAAAATCTGGCCACATGCACTCCAAACGTGGATCCCCTGGTGAATAAAAATAATTCCTACTTTATTCCCAGCCCCATGATGAACCTGCTCATCTTGAGGATGAGCGAAAACAGATGGTGTTAGAACAGTGTGTTGAATGACTAAAAATATGCTCAGTAAACTTCATATGACACAACGGCACCGCTTCCTCTTCCTCTTTCTCTCTCTTTGCCTCCTTTTTATAAATGCTGCTTTGAAAGGAACATTTTAAAAGCATAGACAACAGGAATCCAAGATACCCTTTAGATTCAGGTGACTACAGCATAACCAAGATGCTGCATTGTGGATGACTTTCTTGGTCCCTTTAGTTTCTCCTACTTTTTTGGGGACCCACAATGCCTCCTAGGACAACATATGCTGATGCAGTTCACTCTTTCTAGCTTCTTGGTGAGTTCTTCCAGTTGGAGTCACTGCAGAAAATTGGAGGGCAATGGGACAATGAGGCTGACATATTATTTTTCATTATCCTTTCCTTGTGGGTCACATCGAGTTGGCCTTGTCTCTCTGCAGGACAGCAGAAATGCTGTTGGTTGTTTGGCTCCAAATAGCTTCTCTCCAGGCCTTATGTTATTGCACCTTTTATACCTGCTGGCAAGGATATAGGGACTGCTTCTAGCTGTTATTTTTTCTTAGAAAACTGTCTACTCCATAAATAGCTTCCTTACTTGCATTTCACAAGTCTTCATACTTTAATCTTTCCTTTTTTTCAAAAGCATAGTTAAATACAAGCTAAAGAAAAAATAGTGAGATGAAATATTAACATGAAGAGACACAGCGTGTTATGTGCTCTGCAAAGAAACTGTAAAACTGACCTGACGTGACATGATATATCTTGAGAAAACACTATAGCTAATTGAATTCCAGAAGAATAAGATAGAATGACAGCAAGCTGACTGTAAAAAGATCTTAGGTGAAGACTTTACATAGTTGATGAAAACACAGAAATATAAAACAAAATAGTGAGAGAAAAGAAAGTGAAGTGAAACTCACACATTGGCATTATTGGGAAATTGAGAAGTACAAATATAAATATCCTAGAAAAAGATCTTTGTCAATGGAAATGCACATTTCAAAAACAGCTGCCTGAAAATTGAATGTAAAGGTATAAGCCTTAGGTACACAATAAATGAAGAGAAAGAAAGTTTTCCAAGACTGGCAGTTGACTTTTCAGTAACAATAGTAGGAGGCAGAATAAAAGGGGTTGTCATTTCAGAGGGCAAAGATTAAATTATATCCAAAGAAGCCACCTCAAGGACAGAGACTAAAAAAAGGTTTAACAAAACAAATAAAGGGTTTACTTTCAACCAAACTGCATTTAAAGAATTTATAAAGAATAAAATGTTGCAAGAAAATTGCAGACATGCTAGAGGCAATGGTGAACATTTGCAGTATGGGGTTAGATTTAAAACAACTCATTTGGAGCTGGTCATGGATATGCAAAGCTATAATTCCAGCTCTCAGGAGGATGAGGCAGGAGGATCTCAAGTTTGAGCCCAGTCTGGGATACACAGCTCACTAAAAACTGGCCTGGAGTACACAGTGAGAATATGCCTACAGGAAAAGAAAACACTTGGACTGAAAATTAATCATAACATGCAATTTTGAAGATGAGGAAAAAGAACTGTTGCAACAGTATTGTGAGGTTAAAAGTTGTACTGATTCCAAAACTCAGTATATTTTTACCTCATAATGCGCTATAGGCTGTAGCTCTACAGTCAAGATCTTTTCAGGACAAGTATATTTGTCTGTTCCCATTTGTTTTATTTTTAGTTTATTTTGAATGTTATTTTTGGTAATGTATTTGCTTTCTTCTTTTGGTTCTTCTCTGTGAGATATTTCAGTCCTGGATCTGAACCAATAAATATTTTGATGCCATAAATCTTGATTTTTTTATGTTTGAAGATGTTCAAAATTAGTTAAACTCATCACTGAATTATGTCTTACTTAGTTCATATTAACCACAAAAACGAATATGACCCTAATCATGGCCAAGCTTTAAAAACTGCTTATTTGGAATGCATACTTAATAGAAAATTTTAGTATGTTTTCTTTAATTTCATGTTTAAGCTCTTCAGGTGAACAGGGCATGACCAGAATTTTCTTCTGTTTATTCCTGGTCATTTCTTGACATTTTACCTATCTATCATTTGTTTTACTGACCAATAAGTAAATGTATTGTAATTCTCAGTTAGTAACTTGCAAATGGGAATGAATTGAAATGTCTGCATTCTTAATTCTAATGTGCTAGAAATTCCATAACTACAACTATCTCTGTATAAGAAAACATAGCTTAATATTAATTCCAAGACTTGTTGAAAGAATAGATTTGCTGATTGCTGATTACTGATATGTGGCCATGGGGTTATTATTCAATGTGAGCTTAACAGATAGGTCTGTTAGAATATCAAGATACAGTACATCCTCTCTAGAGCTAATTCAGGGTCATTCATCTTTGTATTCAACCCTGTTTTCATTTTTCTAACCCTAAGATATTTCAGTGAAATGCAATCCAGAGTTTATTTCATCATAAGCATCATTGTTTAACAGAATGCTTTTTAACCTAATATTTTTTTCTCCTAGCATAAAGAAACTGACATGTGTTCTGCAAAATGACTATCCAGATGGCTATTCTAGTTCAAATACTCTTTAAGTGGTTTCTTTCTTCCCATGAAGCCCAGAGCCCAAACACTAGTGCTCTTGAAATGCTAAGGTTCTACCTGTTGGTATTCTTTTTTGGAAAAATAATGGCATAGAAATGGATGCAGCAAATGCACAACTATCCCCATTTATCTAGATGTATCAATACAATCTAATTGGCAATCATATACTTAAAAGACTGAATCTAAACTGTCCTACATAGGCTCATGTATAAAGTGGTTTATTTTACTAAAGGTCAAGTACTTATTTCAGTAAACATCATATGATGTTTATGACCATTAGTAAATGTAATCTCTCATTTTTAGTTAATGTAAATGGATTAGATCATCAAAATTTTTGCATTGCATTATTGTTTTCTCTGTGTCAACATCTCACAGAATCTTACTCCCAAATGTAATAATGTTGGAATCAAAACATCAGTAAGGCAGTTCATGTGCTAGTATTTTAGTGTTGAAAACTTGTGATCATCTTTTTTTTTTTAAATTATCTTTATTGGTACATTAAATATACACATCATGATTGCACTCCATAATGGGGATTTGTACCGGTATAAGACACAACTTAATTCTCAT
>PVIR01006530.1:18543-65620 GCA_004026965.1 Petromus typicus
TTGTCCCCTTTCACCTTATTTTACATTGAGCATTTTCTATTTCACAATATATAACATACAATGCTAGGACTCATTTACATCTTCATTTTCTCATACCAGAGAAAAGATGCGATATGTATCTATCTGTGACCTATTTATTTCACTTATGAGGATATCCTCAAGGTATGTCCATTTAAGTAGAAATGATTCAAACTTATAACTTGTGATCATCTTAAACTCAATCTATTTCTGCAGGCAAATTTTCACAAGTATTTCTCAGAAATAGCTCATTCACTCTTTGTCCACTGACATCCATGCATTCATCAGTATCCATGGCCTCCCTTAATATCTGTGAGCATTCTTTGACTCTCTGTTAAGCTGCTCTAATTCAGCAAGGTTGGATTAGATCACTAAACTCACTGGACCTCAAGGCCTACCTAGAAACAGAGCACGTCAGACCGAGGGGCGTGTTTGATTGGTGGAGAGAGTAGTCTATGGAACCATCAGAGAGATGAGTCCTTTTAGGTAAATGAACTCTCCAAAGTCCAGTGGAGGATTATGGCCCAAATCTAATTCCCCAAATAGCCACCAGTATGCTTTTAATCTGATGGACAGAGAATGGTGGGGACATATCTGAGCACTGAATAAGGCTAGTTACAAAAATGACCATAAAAACATTACCTAAAAGGGAAAAAGATAAATCAAGGCGCCGCTGATGTAAAAACAGCATTCATTTTGGAGAAAACAATGGCCAACTTTGCTCCTTGATCAAATATACATTTCTGAGTATATTTTCAAAGACTCCTATAATAAACTCTCGTTCTGTGTCACCTGCGTGGAAGAAGATAATCAAATTTTGCAATCACTGAGCTAAGGAAACACTTCTAAGAATAAAGGGCATGAGATTACACTTGTGTTTAAAAAGGAAATTCTGCTTCCGATTCTCATGAGAAGCTTTTTGTTCTCAGCTGAAGCTCCTTTGGGATGAATTTAATTCTTAGAGTGACAGAGAGAAGTATTTGCTTAGATAAATAAATAAGTGAATTTTATCAGAGGCATACGATTTATCTATAATACAAGTCAGAGCTATAACTTCGCTGCATACATCTTGCCACCTTTTAAAGTAAAACTCCAGGAAATAGTTGTGGACTGAAAGTCCGTCAAGAATCAACTGAGGACAACCAGAGTGCTACTGCCGTATATGTTAAGTGCTACGCTAAGTATTAGAGCAACATAATTTGCTTTAAAGTTATATTTCTCTGTGTTTTGTACAGAGCCCTACAAGCTGATAAACATATCACCTTGAAGAAATACAGTTATTTTTCTTTGAGCTAAGATATACTAAAAGCAAGAGACAGCATGAAGGAGTAGAAAAATATCACTAGGGTTACCCGATACAGAAACTGTAGCTGGCAGTCTCGCAGGTACTAAGAGGGCTCCTTTGGGCCACATACTTCAAATTCCATCACAGTTTCAGACTCTGCTATAGAAGAGACTCCCCAGGGTTCCCTGCTTATTCAAAGCCACCTAGAGAAGAGGTTTCTTGAGTCCACCTCTCGAGTACTGAGAGGTGGTGAGTACAGGCATGCCCAAGAGGCCTGGAGGCACACCTGGGCACTTTCTACAGGGTGCTGGTGAAAGATACAAGTTTTAGGTCATAGAAGTTGCCATCTAGATTTCAGCAGTAAGTCTAAGAGAACAAACAAAAATACATGTCTGCACCACAGTCCCTGAGAGTGGCCCCTTCAAGGGTGACATGCAAAGCTGTGGGCGTAAAGGGATGGTACAGTGGAGGTCTGAGGGAGCTGGAGACCGGGAATAGGAACTGTCCACTGAGGGAAGTTCCAAGCAGGTAACCGAGGCTGCTGAAGAGAGAAGCAGTGTGGCCGGCAGCCAGCGAGACCACACGGTGGGGCTGTCTAAGCTGTTGGGGGCTCACATCCCACCACAGTTTGCCTAAATTACTTGGAAGGAAGCGAGCTACTGTATTTGTCTGGATGAGTTTTTTCCTTCTGATTTTGCTCCAGTTTCTTTCCATCTTCCTATTCCTCTCTCTTTTGGAATGGAAATGTTTATTCTCTGCCATTGTATGCTGGAAGTATTTAACTTTTGGTCTACACTTTTACAGGGGCTCACAGGTAAAATTTTGCCTTGACTCTTAGGAGAGGTTGGATTTTAACATTTTAGCCATGCTCGTACCATCAAGACTTGGTGAATCTTGGAGATAGACTGAAGGCATTGTGCATAGAGATGCGGATGGGACTTTTAGCAATCAGGGGAAGAAAGTTGGAGGGAGAACTCACTTATCAGGAACACCTATTTGGAATTTTATATGAGTAAGTAAAGTATTTTCTTTGAACAATTGTACTTACTAAGGTGTATTTGTAACGGGCTTAGAAACAAATTATAATTCTTTATTCATTTAATCTTATGTGTGTTACAGGGCCATGCTTTTGTATTAGCTTTACATTGCTACAATGGAAAACCCGAGGGAATTACTATGTAAGAGAAAAGTATATAGTTCATTAATGTAGTTTCCGCTTTTAAATTGGTCAGACACCTTCCGGTGGGCCTCCTGTGCGGTGTTAATAGTTAAGGACAAAGGGAGTTGAGTGCTCACATTGTGAGCCAGAAAACAAAAAGGAGGAAGAGGAAGAGATCAGGGTCCCGCGATCTCCTCAGAACAGCCGCTCTGACCTCACTTCCTTTCTCCACGACACACCTCTTCCAAGATCCACCACCTTGGAAACCACTAACTAAGCTGGAGACTTAGTTAACTCAAAGGACTTTGAGGGGCATGTGACATGCAAATTATAGAGAATTTAATACCAAACATTTGAGTTGTTTGTTTCTAAACTATAATTTAAAAAGTCACAAATACACGAGAGGAATATCCTGATCACATTCACGTTGTTTAGCCTTTTTGTCATATTCTTACAAAAGATGCACTCCCTGAAACACATGCAAGCCTTCCGATAGAGCAATTCCAACAGAGAAGACCTTTAGTTAAGACTATGGCCACTTCTGTCCAACAGTTTCTTTAGCTAGAAGAAGCTAACATTTTTGTCTTGCTTTTCAGAATAATTAAATCTGCTTAGAAATAAAATCACTCAGTTCCACAGAAAACCTGACATAGAGCGATACGCTGAGTCCTAATTACCACTAGCTATTATGTTGTTTCAGCTGTTACAAAGGGAGAGGAAAACGAAGACCTTACGAAACAATAAACACTTCAAGTGTAATTTAAAAGAGTAGAAATAAATATAGGATCATTACTTTGAAAAGATAATTGGAATTATAAGAATACATGCTGAGAAAAATTAGCATGACCATTCAACTATTTAGTCTCAGATATGCTTTGAAAACCTTTGAAAATTGGTTAGCTATTCATCATTTTTCTTTGCAGAAAAAGGCCGATATAATTTAGTTAATTACCAGTATTACATATTGAATAAAATATTTCTTTAGAATATGATTTCCACATGAAAAATTAACTTCCAAAATATGTTATAAAAGCAGTTAGGATTATGAAGGTGTAACTTTTATAGGTCAATTCTGTTAATGATGTCAACTTAGTTTTCAAATTACTTGAGAAGGATATGAACAACTCCATCACGTCCAATTGCAGCTTACATGCAGATATATATTACATAATAAAAATCATATGCTGTGTGGTGTATTATATTGTGATACAGACTGAACTATGAGGTTAATTATTATGGGAATTATATAGGGTTGCAAATTTTATTACAGAATGCATCACACTGTATCTTTTCCCCTAACCTGAAATTAATATATGCAAAAAATGTAAGAAGTTCAAACAAGAAAGAAATCTAAATTATAAGTATTCTGTATGAATATATTACATACTTGAAAGCTGAGTGTAATATATGCAAATATAAAATATATAAATATTACATGCACATAGATATCAATCATAAAAGTAAACTTAAATGATATACAACAGCTTGATAGAAGAGAAAAAAGAAAAAGTCAATTACTAGGAATCAATCTTGGAGGCAAAGAATCCAATACTGAGAGAGGTTCAAGCATGCAGAATACAGAAAACAGCTAGAAGTCAACACTGAAAGAGATGATACAATAAAACTAAGGAAACAGGATCATCCACATTTCGGAGACCGAGTAATCACTGAACAATGAATAAATAAAATGGGATACACTAAGGACACGTTGGAATCATTGTGATCAGAATAACGCCAAAGAAGAAAAAAACTCCTACAAGTCTGCACTCATGTAGGAAGATGGGAGAAAAAGAAAGAAAGGAGGAAGAGAAGAAAAAAAGGGGAAGGGAAATGGAGGTAAGGAGAGAAGGAGGAAATGAAGAAGAAGGAAAAGAGACAAAGAGAGGGAAGCAAAGGCAGAGGAGAAGCAAAAACAGAAAGAAAGAAAAAGAAAAGCCACGGTATGTACCATTGATGTTTAGTATCCAAATATGATTTAATGCTAAACGGACAGCTGAATAGCAGTAAGATGAAAACAATTGCCATGAATAACTATAACCCTAAAAATAGTCTTTCCATACCACATGATGTGGGGAGACTTTTCATTAGGCAGTAAATGGTTTTATACACTTATTGAGGTAAATATAATCCCCTCCCTGACAAAAGTGTATATAAGGGAGCTGACCTGGTTTATAATATCAGAAATGTCAGCATAGAAACAGACGAACTAAGTGAGTATTGATTTTATGAGACATGTATTTTAGGCAAAAATGGTGGATTGTGGACTGTAAAAATCTTTGCATTTTATTTAGTAGCCACTATTACAATATTTTCATTCTTACGTTCAGCAGCAGTATGTGCTTGAATAATTTCTTTGCAAGAGATTCTGAAGGACTTGTGATTTTGAAGTAATTGCTTCTTATCTTCACTAATAATGTTCTCTATGCTACTTGTGCCCTAATGTATTGCATAAATGCCTCAAGAGCAGAAGAGAAATAGAATTTAGCAATCAAATGTTTTTTCATCCTCCAAAATTTTCTCCCTAGATCCCTCACCTAATTCCGCTACGATATACAAATGCCTGAATGCTCTCAGTTAAGTCAGTTACACTTGAAAACTTGTTTGATGAAATTAGGAAGCCAATCTCTCCTTGAAAAAAATGCATTAGTCTTCAATGATACATTTCACATTATCAAAGAAAGGATCCAGAAGTAAGTACAAGTATGTCTCAAAAATACTTTGCTTAGAACTTCAATCCCGTTAGTAATGTGGATTATACAGTGGTGATAGAGGAATTAAATACCTCGATTCAGATGCAAAGTAATCCACTTCGATTTTTTTTCTTCTCCTCTTCTCCCAGATCATGATTCCTTTCCCCCCCTTTTTTCTTTCTTTTCTCTCCTCTGTCCCTTCTTTTCTTTGCTCTTTTTTCCCTTCCTGCCTCCCTTCAACTTCTTTCTTTTTGAAAAGGAGTACATTTTTATTATTTTACAAGATAATAGTGGTACCAGTACAAGAAACAAATTAATCATAATTATTTATCATGGTTGTTTTTGTCATGTTCACCTTTAAATTTATTGAATGTTCTTATCTATGCTGATAATGATAATAACATAGCTGAGGAAGATACCATCTACAAGTGACCATTTTGTCTTTTCTTACCTGTAGGTGCTATTTTTCCACCTTTCATGTGGAAGAATACTAGGAATTTTATACTCTAAAATAATTACACATTTTCTCCTCCTCTCCTCTCTGCCCAGGGAAGACTATGGGAAAGACTGTATAGAATTTACTCTTGGTTGGTACCACCTACATCGTGTGGGTCTTCTCTCTCTAATAAATGCATTCAATCCTACTCAGAACTATGCTAAACCATTTCTTTCACCCACAGTCTAGCCACCTGCTAACAGCTCCCTCAGGGAATGGAGGAATCTGGGGGACAGTAAGTGTTTCATCTTTTCAAAATTCTTGAAAGTTTTTAAATAAAGATACTCTCTGTTCCTTAAAGATTTAGTTCAACTATGCTACTACTCATAATAGGAATTCCAAGGATATGAGATTAGCTGAGAAGCACTAACTACATTGACCTCAGAAGAAACAAAACTAAACAGATAAAACTGTAGCATTGTAAACTCCTGATAAATAGTTGTCTACTTTTTGCTGTTTGGTGGCCTCTTCTGATAACTAAAATATAAGCTTCATGAATATTTCTCTGGCCTGTTATCCGATGTGCATCTTACACTTGAAAGTACCAACCCTAGAATAGAGATCTAAATAACTTTGGGTTACTCAATAAATAAAAAACAGTAATTGATTTTGTTTTGTGAATGGATGTTTCTTTGTGATGCTACAAGAAAAATTTACATAGTATAATACTGTGCCTGTCAGATTATTAATTTTTTTTAGCTTTGTCAAGTATTCATCCCCAGAAAAATTGCCATTTTTCCCTTCTTTCCTTATAAATGTACCAATAAAATCAAATTTAAAATTTGCCATTTTTAGATTTAAAAAATATGTGCATGATTTTGTTTCTTCTATTCAGGTTTATAAATTCACTCTATTCCAGTAATAGAAAGGTTTCTTTTTTTTTAATAATTGATTTTATTGGTACATTTTATATACACATCGTGATTACAGTCAGCATTGAAAATTTGTACTACTAGAGCTACTTTTTGAATCCAAGATAAGTAGGGAGGAAGAAGATAAAAAGAAAAAGAATCTGTCCCTGGGTAACAATTTCTATTTTTTTTCCAATATCAAGTATGTAATGAAGTTAAATCTTTCTTTCCTATTAGTAGATTGATACAGGAGAGTAGGGCTTGGTAAACTAGGTAGGGAAGTAGGTGTGATCCGTTAATTACAGTTCCCAATGCCCTGCACATGCACTTCTTACTAAAACTCCACTAGGTTCTCATTAGGATGGCGTAGACCTGACCTTAGCCGGACATACGGGAAATTAACATAGCCCGGATGTAGAAACTCTCATGGGTTTTCGCGAGATTTGGACAGCCTAAAAAAACAGCCAATCCCTGAAGAACTTGCTGTTAGGATGTTCTTCTGTGTATCCACCGTGTCTTCTCTAGGATGTGCTTTTATTTATTTTTTTCTTTTTCTTGGCTCATGTTCGCTCTGCAGAGCAAGTTTCTCCTTCTCTTCATTTTTATTTTCTTAATAAACTTTGCCACTGCTTTTTGATCATTTTTGTTTCAAGTCTTTGTTTAAGAGGACTTGGATTCCAACTCCAGAAGGAGAGAGGAGCAACCCAGAACTCAGTGACGTTCAGTTGGTGAGCACTCTCTGAAACAGGCTACCCTATAACAGATGCGCTCAAACACCAAACTGAAGTTCTTGAAAAGATGATAATGTTTCTCCAGAAGAGAAAAATTCAATTCCATGTGTAGTCAGCTATAATTAATTAACAATAAAAGAATCATTGTTTTTATCCTAATGTAGTTGCCTAAAGATCTTATAATTTTACCCTTTTTTTTTTGAGACAAGATCTTGCTTTTTGTAGTTCAGGCTGGCCCTGAGCTCAGCTTCAAACTCACAGCAATCCTCCTGCCTCTGCCTCCTGACTGCTGGGATTACAGGCGTGAGCCACCATGCCCGTCACATCACTGTGGTATGTTGTTCTGATTGTTGGTGGATGTGAGTCTCCACGCCCAACATTGTTATATGTGTTTACCGGGATCGAGCCTGGGCCTTTGCACTTGCAAGGCAAGCGCTGGAACCACTGAGCTAAATCCCTAGCCCTATTTTTACTCTTTTAAAAATTTGTAATAGAGGAAAAAGTCTAAATAAATTCAAACTATAGTGGCAAAAAAAAGTTTGTTAAATAAATGTCACTTGGGCCTCAGTATTGAGACGGACTGAATTCTGTCTGTTATGGCCCTTCTAAATGTCTAATGGGAAAGATAACAGGAAGAAAGTAATGGTATTTTTTGAGTAGTATTGAAAAGAAGAATGACAGATTCATCATTTCGCCTATTAAGTTTATCATTTCATCGCTAGCAAAAGGAAATTAGGCCAGAATACTTCTTCCAAATTGTTTTTTTCCCCCTAATTTCAAACCATTATAACAGGAAATGTGACTGTTTATTGCTTTCAAACAAAATGGAATTGATCGCTTTATTTTGTGTCAGAAATCTTGCAGTTATCTACTGACATAGCATGTTTTGAAAATTGAAAAACGAGTTATTGAAGAAGCTAGTGCCAACTGTAGTCCCTGTTTTCTTTTGGAGAATCTTATCTATTCGCAGACATGATCTGATTATTTGGGTACATTGCTCTCAAATCTCAACTCAGAGATGCTAGAGTTCATCTTTTCTCTTCTCTTTTTTCTATGACCGAATTAGCTTATTGAGTTTCACAGAACAAATGCTAGATGTAGGTTCTGGTGTTAATACTGACCTTGTCAATGTAATTTTACAGAGATGTTTTCTCATCCTCTAAAAATGTGCTAAATGAAGAGAGATAAACTTTTCTGGATCTTGGTGAAAATAAATTCCGGGTCCACAAAACAGAGAAATTGGGAGGAAATATCCTTTTAAAAATGCATATTTACTGGTATAATAAATCTTAGCGTCTAAATAGTAACCCTCATTTTAAAAAATGGAACATGTTGAAAACTTCTGTTAGGAAAACATTTTTAAAGTTATTCTTAGATGCTAGGAATATGGGGAGGAGTTGGTCATAGAAAAATAAAATCAGCAGTCAAAAAGGAAGTTTAAAAAAAAAAAAAAACCCACATCTTTGCTTCAAGTCTGCATAGTTCCAGAAAACTGGACTGATTCGAAGGACGAGAAAAGCACAATGAATGAAGTGAAGCTGGCTGTGTTGGGTGGTGAAGGCGCAGGAAAGACCGGTGAGTGTTGTTTTCTCGGGGATGAGTGTAAAATGGGTGAGAAACACACTGACCTGTGATATAATAACCCTATAGAACGACCTGTATTCAATAATTCAGCTGGCATCATATGCCCATTATTTTTCAGCAGAAACTTTGAATTTTATAGACAATTTCAATTTATTTATAAATGTAGGGATGACAAGATGACTAAAATTTTAATTGGTGTCTTGTTCCATGGATGTTTTTCAGTTTTCATTTTTATTATGTAGTCCATGTTGCAGTGCCTAACGATTACTTTCATCATAGCAGGGTGGGGTGGTGCTCATACATGACACTTTCTTTTTACTTCTCAGTGCTTCACTTCTTGATAGCACTCAAAGTTAAAAGAAATGATAGTAAATGTCTTCATTACCGTGGCATTCACTTCTAACTTCAGTGCACCTAACTTGAAAGCCACGAGTGACCACACAATGGCTGTGTGAGGATTATTCTGCTCTTTCTCTTAGGGAGGAAATGCTCTAATTTTGGAAACCGTGGTTTGGTTTGGCTAGGCTTTGCTTTTCTCTGCTTTTGTTCCTGTCTCCATGATGAAGAGGATGTCTCTACAAAGCTATTTTAGCTTAATGAGTAATAGCCTAGCAACTTGCCAGACTCTAGAGGTCCTTGTTACTCTTATGTAGCGTACTGGGGAGCCAGATTTAATTTGCTAGAGAAAACAAAATATGCAGTACTCTTGCATCTCAATTGTACAGAGAAATGTTGTTATTATAATCCATAAGGCATCTTATACATTTGCACTCATGAGTTAATTCTATGATATAAATGTGTAGAACTCAAAGATCTTATTGTGCTATGATCATTATGGTTGTAATCACTCTGGAAACATTGTTTACTATAATTTAGACCAAGATTTAGTAAAATTTTAAGGTCTTCATGAAGGTTTGGTGATTCGTGAGCTGAAAGAGGTTATATGTATATAATTAAACTATGTATTTCCCCAAATACATCAAGCCTTTCATTTTGTTTGTTTTTAGCTCTTACAGTAAGGTTTCTTACCAAGCGATTCATTGGAGAATATGCTTCTAATTTTGGTAAGTTATTACCCTAGACTCTTTCTGTCTTAAGATTTCAACATCATAATGAAAGCCCACTTTAAATCAAAGAAGCATTTTAGTAGAATCTATTTTTATATTTAACAAAATTATCTAGCTTGATTTATAAATTTCAGAGAAATTCTAAAACAGGTGGTAGAACACTATCATGTAATCTTGGAATCATTTTGCTAATTTTATTATAAGTTTTCTATTATTTTGCTAAGAATTAGTTTGTCATCTGGGAGATGTCACAACAAAATAAGTTAGGTGTTTTTCCATGATTTTGTGTATTATTTTGCTCAGTATTTTATCTGACCATTGGTGTGGTGATAAATTATTTTTTTCTTTATTAAGAAATAAGAGTGACATTATTACAGAAAATATAAGATTTGAGAGAAAAAAAGAATAATTTTTCCTTTAGCATTACTTATTTCAAGTACGAAATTGTTTACAAGTGTTTTTCTATGGAAGAAAAACGAAAAATAAATCTATAACATTTATCTGTGAGGTAACACTATTCAACCATTTCAGAAAATAAATTTAAAGTATTGTATTGTGTTGTTTCCTGCATGTATCCAACGTGGTATTTCAGTCTATATGACATTTTTGAACACTTTAGGGCAAACACTTGAAAACCGATTACGGAAAGTAGAAATATATGAAAAGAGAAATTCCTAGTGTTTCATTTCTGAGGGCAAAAACCTCTGTGACAGGGTCATCGTAGTACATAAGTTATGACTCAGGTATTAAAAATGTTCCTAACTACAAATGAAACTAAACATAAATAGAAAATGCAATATCTCAACAATACGACAACCTTCACCTTAATCTTTTATACAGTCTAGTTATAAACAAATGAAATGTTTATACATTTCTAGCTATTATATCTCAGTGAACAAATATAAGACCTGGAGATATTTTGAAAAGATAATAATATGACCTAAAGGTCATCGATTCTACAAAAACAAACTACGAAACAACTCCATTTTGTGAATGAAGGCCAGAAGGGGAAATAAGAACATTCTTTAAAATTGGGGAGTTGATATTCATTGCCACCAGCTTTTTGAGTATTGAGGGTGCATATATTTTAAATTCTAGAAGGATATTGTATGGCTCAGAGTCAACAGCAAAGCTATGAAGTTTTAAAGAAATTCTCTGAGAATGTAATCTAAGATTTTATCAAACTACAATAAACTTTATTCAGTGTAATCTAAAAGACCTTAAATGTGAACCTTAACCCTCTGGAGAGACATGGACTCCATAAATACCTGCCTGAGCTTTCTCCTGTAAGTTAGAAAATACTGGCCAGCATGGGTCTTGATTTTATGGCAACATTGTTGTTTTGTAGAGAAGTAGAATTTTTAAAATAAAAACTCTGGAGTAGAAATGAATTAATTTGTTTGTTAGCTTAATAAATATCCTCTGAAGAGCTGTGTTGCCTAATATAGTCTTTTAGGTAGAGACGTTATGACTGTCAACCAAGAAGACAAATACCCAAATCTTCATGAAGCTTGGAATTTGTAGGGATAAATTAGTCAAATTAGATTCTTTTCAAACAATTAAATATGCATGTGCCGTATGATGATAAATGCTATTAAGAAGAGGAAAATAAGAGAGAGGAGGGAGAATTGGAATGATGTGATGATTTAAAATTGGACAGTCAGGGCAGATCCTGCTTGGGTGACATCAGTTAGAGATACAGTAAAAAGAGAGTTCAGAAAAGATACGGATCTAGCGAGTATATCCCAAGCAGTCTCTTGAATAATTGTTCAAGTTTTGAGGCAGCAAATTGCTGAAAATCTTAAAGATGATTTGGATGGTAGTATAGATGGAGTGAAGAGACTTTGAAGGATAAGCCAGAGAAATCTGCAGAGGTTATTGAAGTATTGAGGGAGCTTTCCAGACATTTAGAAAGTCTTGGTTTGATCTAAGAGACACGGCGAGTGATTAGAGCAATTTGCTTAGACAAATGTCTAATCTGGGTAAAACGTGTACTTTGCCATGTGCATTGAGACTGGAGTAAGAACAGGGAAGGGTTGGTGGGCTCACAGGTGATAAATTAGGAAGTTTCTTAAGCAAGAAGTGTTAGTAGTGCAGGTAGCGAGAGATGTGGGCAAATGAAAAATACACTTTGAAAGGAGAATAAAAATGAATTTTAGTAGAATAAATGTGTCCACACAACAGAAAGAATCATGGAATGTATTAAAGCTTTTGACCTGAAAAGTTAGATTTATCAATAGGCCATTTAAGTAAGTAGGAGTCTATGAAAGATGCAGCCTTTGCAGACAGGTGGGGCGTTTTATCTGTGGGAAGACTGAGGTCTCTATCACATATCTAAATGGGTATTTCCAGCACAAGTTCTTGTACTAGAATAAATGTCCTCTGAAGAACTATGTTGCCTATTATAGTCCTTTAGGTAGAGACATTATGATAGTGAGCCAAAAAGACAAATACCCAAATCTCCATGAAGCTTGGAATCTGTAGGGATAAATTAGTCAAATCAGATTCTTTCAAACAATTAAGTATGCATGTACCATATGATAAATGCTACGAAGAAGCGTAAAATAAGACAGTCTATCTGGAATTGGCAGAAGTGGCCTTGCTTAAGGGTATAAGTTGAGTTAATCAGAAATGTTCGGTCTAATGGAGTGGCGTTGGTGAGGTCCATGAAGGAATACGGATCGAGAAGCGATCTATGGACCAGATCTATATTTGGAGTGTGCGAAGGTGTGAGCTGTGAATCACCAAAGTCAAGTAATCAAGGTAACAGAAAAATCAAACAGAGGATGTGTGCCACGGAAAGCCACATACGAAAGGAAGCGGGAATGATCCACTTCATTAGTGTTTCCGCAAATAAGGAAAAGACACAGAACTGACCACTAAGTGTAACAATAGGCAAGTTAGAAAAAGGTAGACATGTCTGTGAAATGTTGATGTGAAACATCACAGAAGAATAAGTTCACGAGATAGCAAAGACAGAGGCAGAATTAGTGAAGTGGTGTTTTTCAGTACGTTGGATGTTGGGAGTAAACAGATTGTCCATTGAAAGGAACACGGACACCGCATCCATGGCGGAACATCTGAGTGAACAGATACAGTGGCCAAGTTCATTTGTGAGAAATTTATCCGAGGAAATAGAGTGTGTACATGGTTTCGGTCACTAGCGATGAAGAAAAGTCATAGCGTCCTCCTATCACACTCTGTTATGACCAGTTGAATTTGCTGTGGAAAGATAGGAATACAACAGTGAATGTGTGTCTTCCTTTTCTGCAGAATCTATCTATAATAAGCATTTGTGTTTGGAAGGGAAGCAACTTCATCTGGACATCTATGATCCTTGTTCTCAAGTAAGTTTAAAAAACACCTTTTTAATTAAATTTTTATTTACTTAATTAGCATTTGAAGATTTGGTAAGCATAAGTAAAACACTGCTAGTGTTAAAGCTGAATTTTCTTTTCAATGTCAATTATTAAAATCTTCAGACATTACTTTCAGCACTGTTAAGTGCTATTATTGGACTTTTATGTAAATAGGTCAAAAATTATTATATCACAACTATTTTTAAAATAGCAACATTAAATTGCACTTATATTGCATTTCTATCAGGTTATAGCTTAGCTGTCCAAATTTAACAGTCTAAGGGCTTGTCAATTCAAATTGTATGTTCAAAAAATTTTAAGTAGCTAGTTGTCAAGAGAAAATAAGATAAATTTCATGTACAAACCTCTGTGTTCCTTCAAAATATTATAATAATTGATGTAGGATTATATAAGGTAGAGAAGGAATTGTTAATTGTTTTAAGATTTAAAAACAGAGCAAGGTGTGGTGGCCCACGCCTGTAATCCCAATGCTCAGGAGGCTGAGGCAGGAGCATGGCAAATTCAAGGTCCATATAGTGAGACATACATAATGAGTTTGAAGCAAGCCTGGGCTAGAAAGAGAGATCTAGCCTCAATCTGTCAATCAATCAATCGACTTTTTACGACAGTTTTATTTTTTAAATCTTTGGCTAAACCTTGGCAATATTTCTACTTTTATCAATTTTAATCTAATACCAAAATTCAATAGATATCCAATTTACCACATAAGTAGGAAGGTCTTTTTCCAAAACGAAGGTGTCATCATTAATTTATACAACATTTTGTCATAGAGAACTTTTCAAAAAGTAGATGAATTCTTACAGAAAGATCATAAAACGGGGCATACAAAACTTTGTTGCTGCTCTTTTTTATATTTCATATTTTAATCATTCATAATTAAGAAAGTGGTAAGAAAGAAATTGAGCATTTTTTAGAAAAATCACTCTTTGGCCTGTTGAAGTCTCTTGTGGGCAGACACGTCTCCATTAATGAACTATCTCAACTGTAAAATTTTGGTGCCGGGTCCCAACACTGTCAGTGTGCTTTGTTTATTTTCAGTCCCAGAAAGCAAAAGTTTCCCTCACAAGCGAGCTTCACTGGGCGGATGGGTTTGTTATTGTGTACGACATCAGTGACAGGTCTTCGTTTGCTTTTGCAAAAGCCTTAATCTACAGAATTCGGGAGCCACAGAGTAGTCATTGCAAAAGGTAAGATATTTCATTGCTTTATCCCTTTTTGTAAATCGTTATATAGCTTTGAGCATCATTAAGAAGAATTTAATATAGCCTTCCAATTACAAAATTTAACGGCCCTGAACAATTCACCTTCCTATCCCACAGGAGTTACAAATGTAGTAAAGGGAATAAGATACGAATGCTTTATAACCTGGCCGACATAAACAGCTACTTGGTCTGAGTAAATGGCTATTTTACAAGACAGCTTCTATTGTTAACATGACACTTACTTGCAAAGTAATGGTCCTTTGTACACAAGACAGTTGGCTTTTCAACTTTTCTTTATCATTCTCATAAAAATGGTAAGAGTAATAAGTGAATTCAGATTTATCACGTTTGGCGTCCCAGGCAGTGCAATTCTGAATCAGTGGTTGTTTCAGTGTGACACAGAAGAGTCTGAACAGAGTATTTATGTATTCTGAGTAGGAGAATGTATCTTCCTCCATTTTACTTTTGAAAAATAAAGAGGTGTTCAACAATTCTCCATTAACTTCCCAATATGCAGGAAGGAAAATACAAGATTATTGTACCTTAACCAACTTAACTGGTAAGTGAAAATTTAAGCACCAGAATATGCACTATTTTAGGGAATTTTTTTTTAATTTTTAAAATTTTTTGTTCACTTTTCTGATCTTTCAATTCCTTTTTTTCAAAATGCTTTTTAAGGAATTCTGTGTGATTTTATTCACTTTTCCTCTTAGAGTACAAAATAATACTCTAACGTGGAAAATTTTTTAAAAAGCACAATGTTATTAGTGCAAATTGCTGTGTGCATATTTATGTCTGTTTTACAATCTATCAAGAAACCATGGGCTAATAGTTGATTAAGGAAATTTCTGTGGAATTAATTGATATACATTCTTGTGTGGATTTTCTTAAGTAAACCAACATAAGCTCTAGAGATCTGTTTTGTGATTATGCAGTTGATAACAGCATTGTAGAAAGAAAGTATGTAAATTTGCTGTGATTTCTTTCATAGTCTCAACTTCTTATTGATTTTTTTTTTTTTTTTTAGAATTCTATTATTTTAAGCTTCCAATCTCTTACATAGAAGCAGTATGAAAAATATTGGGTATGGAAACAAAATTCTATGATATTATTTTTTTAAAAATTATCTTTATTGGTATATTATGAATACACATCATAATCATATTCAACATTAAAAGTTTGTACCAGAATATGGTATGACTTGATTCTCATTTTTTCGCTTTTCCCTGCCGCCCCCACCCCCTATATTCACAATCTTTGTTTTCTTTTTTCTTTATTATTACCACATTCATTTTTAAACCAAGATTACCACTGAAGAACATTTAAACACTCTCTGAATATAAATACCTGTATTCAACATTTTAAAAGCAATCTCCTTAAATTATTAACTAAATAAATCCTAGAGAATTTCTGGTTCTTATTTTGTGGAAAGGTTGTGAGGGTTCACAATGATGTTCTTATAAAATTATATGTGATATTTGTGGCTTATCCTTTAAAGTACTTTCACCCTTCCTGTCTCATTTATTGTTTGTGATAATTTCATGAAGTCAGCTGAAAAAGATATTAATACTGCCCATACTGTCGTAAATAAAAGCAACCTTTAGTGGGATATAGTGTGACTAGGAAATAAAGACTCTGTGATTATTTATTTCTTCCCTATCATAAATATCATGACAGTTCCATACTATTTGAATGCTAGTGGCTTTATTATATTTTTCAAATCAAACTATTTCTCAGCTGTTTCATTAGATTAAGGAGAATACATTTGGGTTGGCAGAAAACACTTGTCTTCACAAAGAAAACTTTTTCTTAAACATTTAAGCTATACAAGCTCACAAGATTACAATTTTTTCTATAGAATGTTGTGATGGGTATTAGCAAAGAAAAGCTAGCAGTGAGTACTTAATATTCTGGCTTAGAAAAGTCTGTGTAAGTGAACTGGTCCATTCCAGTTAACTCTAGGAGACATTTGGTACAATGACAATGTATGTGAAAAATAACAGGAAACGTCTTTCATTGTCTAAGACTGTACTAAATACTTTTAAACACATTACACATTTGATTTCTGAGAATTCTCTGTGATCAGGACTTAGTGTTTTTTAAAGAAATGGAGAGTTGGAGAAGTAAAAACCATACCTAGTTAGTAAACAGAGTCAGAATCCAAGAATGAGTGTGTGTTACTTCAAACCCTATGCTTTAAATCTGTGTTGCTTCTGTGCTGTGTACTATGTTCTCTCTCTTTTTGTAAGCCAATAGGGGGACATGTGCAATACTCACATACATGGCTGGCCATAAATACATGTACACACTCAAAAGCTTTTCTTCTTTTGCTTGTAATCCTTTGCCTCTAACTCTTTCTGATTTCATTTTTTCCTACAAAGAAAGCTGTAGAAAGGATCTTGCCAAAGATTGTGTCTCTTATTTCAGAACCCTGGAACCAGCTGTGCTTTTGGTTGGTAACAAGCGAGACCTCTGTCATGTGCGGGAGGTTGGCTGGGAAGAAGGACAGAAGCTGGCTGTAGACAACCGGTCCCAGTTCTGTGAACTGTCTGCTGCGGAGCAGTGTCTGGAGGTGGAGATGATGTTTATCAGAATTGTTAAAGACGTTCTCACAAACTTTAAACTCAAAGAAAAGAGAAGATCCAGTGGGTCGAAATCAGTGGCCAAACTGATCAATAATGTATTTGGAAAGAGAAGGAAATCTGTTTAGTAGATATGTAATTTACAGTATTTATTTTACCAAACTGTTTCAAACATTCACATGACAATTAAATTTAGCATTTGTACACAGTTTAAAAAATTCTCTCATGAGCCACAGTTGCATTTTTAAATATATTGTTTGTCCTTTATGTTGACTGTATCTTGGTCCACTTTGCTTCACATACGATCTTTACCTATTGTACAAAATGGCGCTCACTTAGGAATTGGGGTCCAATTTGCCAAGTAAATTCTGCTTATATAACTTTATTTAAACCAAGATTTATATACCTTTGTTTTCTATAGCTCTTTGCGTGAAATGAATAATTCATAAAACTAATATAGAAGACAATTTATAGATTTGTGAACAATATTTAATAGAAACATGTGGACTCATTTCTAAAATGTCTTTTCAAAATTCTAGTAAGTTACATGCACTTTCTATCTTTTATATATGGATTAGACCTTATGCGGTTACATTTCACACCCCAAAATAAATGTTTTGTAGTTGGTCTAATGATGAAACATCTGTCTTTTCTTTTATGTTCTCACAATCAAGCCGACCTTCACAGAGAATTAACGTCTACAGAAGAGAACTTTCTCAGATCAAAAGATTAGTCTATTTTAGTTCATTTAGAAACCTGCACAGTATCAGGAAGAAAAAGTATACCATGGCTGGTAAAAATATAACCTGGAGGGTTATTTTTTGCTCTCAAATATTTTTTGTTATTTATAAATAGCTGGGTCCTTATCAGATGATTTCACTACCACTTTCTTCCAAAGACAACATTCTACTTCCTAAACCACATCACACCCCTACTACTGACAGGTTCCTCCCAGCTTTTCTACTTCACTGTCCTTCAAGTTGAAGCGACAGGCCTAACTTTGGCCAAACGCGGGATACTTAGGTCCCAGCCAAGTTACCCTGGGCAGACAAGTGCAGCTGCACACGTACTTTGTTAACAGCATAAACAGGAACTGTGGGCCAAGATGGAAAACAGCTGAGTCAAGGACAGCAGATTGCAGTGGAGGAGCACATGGGGGACAAGTGGGCTCCATCAAAACTTAATTGACAGGAACTCACTCACAACAAGTCATAATTCATCATTTACGGAATGACATCTAAAAGTGGTCCATAGGGCTTTGCTGTTCCACAGAGCTTCGAGCTTGATGTTTATATTAAGATGAAAACAGTAAGAACACAGAACTATGTTGGAAGCCCATAAACTAGATTGTGATGCCTGTAACTATTTCACTTCTTTGGGTAAGAAGACACACACACACACACACACACACACACACACACACACACACACACACCCCGCACCTTTGAGCAGCTCCACACTGACTATGCCACTCCTGAGAGGGTGGAGTAGTTCTGCTATTCTACCTCAGTAGAGGCTACCGTTGCCTTGTGCTTCTTGGAATGGATACAGATGACTTGGGAAAGCAGAATGCGGACATCTGCATTTACTATGCTCTTAATTTCCACCCACCTAACCGTCGAGAAGTGGTGGCCTCCCTAGAATGGTGTCCACTTCCGATAATGGCTAGCAAGATACTCACACGTGACATGCTCCATCAGCCATGCTAAGGGAAGCTTCATGTTGTGGATTGGTGCCCGGCGTCCCACTGTGCCTCCTAGTCACTGTTATCATGGCCTCGTTACATAAGCATAGAGGTGGCCAGAGGGAAGAAACAAAACGACATCTGTCAGCCAGGCGTTATGGTTTAAATATGAAATACCCCACTCCCGAGATTCATATCATAAAGCCTTGGTCTGCAATAAAGCAGTATCCAGAGGGGAGGATGGAGAAGGGCTCTTACAGCATTTGTTGTCCACGGATGCAATCGGAATCCCACATGATGCTTAGGAAGTGGTGGAAAGAGGAGGCGGAGCCTAATGAAAGGCAGTGGACCACAGGGGTGTCCTTGGGAACTCAATCTGATCTTCACACTTTCTTCCCTGGATCTTTCTCTTTCTCCCTGCTTACTGTGAACTATGAGCTGAACATGGTTCTACCCCACCCTCCCACTGTGCCTTTTCCATGTCTAGAAAGAGCAGAGCCATCTGACTATGGACTGAGTCCTCTGAAATTCTAAGCCAAGAAAAGAGAAATCTTCCCTTCTCTAAATTGCTTTTGTTAGGCATTTGGTCACAGTGATAGAAAGTTCACTAACACATCTAGTCATCTGTCCCTCGGGCTGTAAAGTGATTTATCATTAGCTCTTGCTCTCTGATGAGCACTAACACGATACACAAAGACATACTTACTTGAGGAATTCATTCATGTACTCTTTCCGTGGACCTGCTGGTCACTACTCCTCTAATATTACCCCTTACAGATGGACACAGTGGCAAAATAGGTCATCAGAGTGCTAAAAGAAAGATAAAAGCTGCACTTCTTGAATTTCTGCTAATTTGAACAATACACTTTGTTTCACGAGCTGCACTGTTACCCGCTTTCTAGAATATAATGAGCTGCTGTCTTCTTTGGTGATAAAATATTAAAGTGAGGAAAGTTTCTTAACTAGAGATAGTGATTGCTCTGTGAATGAGAAATAAACTATTGTGTAAAATTCAGTCATGGGCTTTTTGATCAACAATTTCACGGGTTTTATTAATTTTTTTCTCAATACTGACTATACAAATACATATGTATATATCTGCTAGATGGACATTATAGATACTTAGATGTATGTGCACTCTAAGTTAGCCCAAGGAATTGTGTTGTTTTGTTTATATTCTTCTAGATTGTCTTGATTTGTATTTGGTCTTCATTCTTTGGAATGTTTTTTGGAGTTAATTAAAATTTCTTTGGAATCATTTACTTTTAAAAAGCACGTATTTCTCCATTTATATGTGAGAACCCTGATGTTAAAAAGGTATTTAAATTATTTAATAGCTTAAGTCATGCATTCATCCTGTGACTATTATGAAATTCTCAGTTAAAGAGATTTTTTTTATTTCTAAGAATTTTACATTCAAATATTATACTGTATTTTTAGCAAGATGAGCTGGACTCACACACCTTGTTACAATGGGTCTTGGGAATTTAGTAAGAAGAGTGTGAATTTAAATTTTGATCACCTTAAAAAGTGCTATTTGAAATCACTGGGTTAATTCTTCTTCGAATGTGTGAGTTTCATGTGTGTACACCTACCTACCTTTTGTTACTCTTCAAATCAAAAGGTCGCCACACCCCTACTCCCTCACCGCCCAGACTTGCTTACAGATCTGACTTATTGACTTTTTTTTTTAACAAATTGAATGAAGAAAATAATGTATATGATTTGCAAAAGCTATCTAGAGAAGGAGATGGAGCTCCTGTGATTTTGTCTTTGCCTGGGGCTTCGTTTTGGTGGTGAAGAGTCAACATCAGTAAACCTGGTGCTGAAGATGCAGTGGAAAATTAATGGCCACCCCACACAACCATCACGTAGATGAACAATGATTCCAAGTTCCAACTACTGGGCTTCCTTTCTGGGTGGATCAGATACCCCCACAGAGTTCTAACCCAATTACAGATTTATAATCATAATAAAAATCAGCATTATGTTGAAATCATTCCACTACAACAGAATTACCAGATGAAATTATCCAATAAAATTCGCAGCAATTCAGTCATATAAAATGTTTGGCTTCTTTACCAGAGAAAACAAGATTAAAAAAAAAAGAAGTCCTCCCCAATTCAATGTTGTCTAGGACATGAATTTTTTCCAAGATCGATTTTCTTGGGAATATAATTCACCTGCAAAGAAACTTGTAATACTTTAAAAATAATGAATTGTATTTTTCCAAAAGTGAGGGGGGAAAAAAGCTGCCTACAGAAAAGCAAATTCATTGACAGCACATAGAATGTTGCAGGTTGTGGGTGGAAAATGTGTCTATAAATCTCAGAAAAAGTTAAGCTGCATCACGAGGCTGGGAATTGCTTGTGCTGCTTCTAGGAAAAAAGCTGCTGTCATTCAGACTGGCTGAGCTTCAGTGAAATGACACATCATGAGGGGCAACAGCGGAGGAAGGGACACCAAAGGGAGGGGTCCTGAGAGGGGTTTTGATTTAATACAAGGCATGCACTATTCATAAAGAAGTTGAATGATACCTGTATGTTTTATAGGTTTATAAATTGGCTGTAGTAAAATATTTTACATCTTAGATCACTAGGTATTGTTTCAGCTTATTATGGGAGATATCTATCTAGAGTTGACTGAATTGTATTAATCTGAACCTAGTTTAATGATGCCTTAACATTTTTATGGGGGAATTTAATGCTTGCAATATCCATGTTCCTTATTTGAAACTGTGACTTATAGGTTTCTCATCTTCCTTAAATTATAAAATCCTTCAGCTAATAAAGGAAAATGATTATAGTTTGCAAAAAAGGCAAAGTCATTTAACAATCCATATAACTGTCTATTGTAGCGCTTTGCATAATAATTGTAATTTAGCTATTAGGAATTCTAAAGGCAGTTATCAGTCATACTCTACAATTCTGGAGAAATCAGGCAAAGCCCAAATTATTTAAAGTATTTTAAATTCCCGATGAAAAAAAGCACACCATAAATTTGAAATATATTCTATAGTGACAAGATATTATTTCACAGGAAAAGGAAAAGTTCATCATAATATTCAAATGTATAAACTACCAGAGAATATTTTCCTTCCTTTGGAATATAGATGCAATACAAGCTGATTTTTGATAACAGAAATATGTTAATTATAAGGAGACAATCTTCAGTCTAATAAATATCAATGACAAAGTAGAGTTTGACCAACGTGTTGGTGATCTGGGAGCAACTAAAGCATAAGAATAAACAGAAAAAAATGAAAAAGAATAAGAAATGGAAACACTTGGAATTGCATAAAAGTATAACCATGAGTTATCTAGAGTTTTATTTATGTTTCTGTCAAAATCTAACCGGTGTACTTTTCCCCCTAAGTTCACAAGTGGAGGAGCCTCTACTGGAATGACCGCTGTGGCCAGCACAACCCTGAGGTGGGATGTGTCCACAGTGCTTGCAATGATTCCCTTCCCATTTTGTTCCCTTGTCTACCGTGGCATGAAGGGGCTGGTGGGGTCTGGCTGGGCTGCTGGGCCTGCTTCTCATTCCTCTGTGGACAGATTTGCCGCGGTTCAGTCGTCAGCCTGTGGATATGGCTGGCCAGGGGCTTTCGCCTCTTTCTTACACTAGATGCTTTCACTTGTGCCGGGCGGGCAACAGGGAAGAGTGGTTGGTAAAGTACCCACCTCTTTTGGTTTCTGAGTAGCCTTCCCAGTCTGTGGCTGTTCCCTCTGGCAATTCTGGCTGCTCCCGACCGCACTCTTCCTGTGCTGTGCATGTGGGCATGCCCTGCACCCTCTTCTGGCCGCACCACTCCTCTCTGGCTTTCCACCTGCACCAAACTCTCTCTTGACATCTTGCAAAGAGACTCTGTCCAGCCCATGAGGTGAGATATTTAAGGCTTGCAGAGTTCAGCAGCTTTCGGCTGGTAGGGAGAGGCTCCCAGTGGTGAATGGGGGAACAGCTTCAGTGTCCTTTTCCCCCTGAATCCCAGTAGGTACCAAAGCTGCCCAGCTCTGTGACTCATTGTTCTGCAGACCCCTCAGTGTCCTATTTGGTAGCCAGGACTTCAGCCTTGTCCCTCTATTCCCCAAGGTTGTATGAGTCCCAGTCAGCGCCCTCTGAATGACTCTCAGCCTTTTGATTTCCTCAATATATTGATCGATGACTATTTCACTGTTTGAAATGAGTCGAGACAGGTGGCACTGGACAGTAGGTGCCAGGGTGGGCACTGATCTCGGCAGCTCGGAAGCTGCTGCTACACTTGGCTTTTCTTCCCAGGAGGTTAGATCTTTTCTTGAGAAGAAATAGTCACTGAGCGTGGGTCTAACCAGCCCAGGAGTGAATCACAGAGCAGGCCTGCTTCTTTGGTTATCCACCCAATACTAAATTCATTGAGTGTTCTGCAGTTGCCTTCCTATACTGGGGACTTCGTTTGTCTCTTGTTTCTGAGTAATCGCATTTCTTGTTGCTCACCTTCTGAACCCCTGGGGAGCAGTACGTCTATGTTCAGTCACGATGATCTTCTCTTCTCTATTTATTCCTCAGTGACCTGAGAATTTAAACTATGCCGGATGCCTCGACACTCTGGGGTAGTCAGGAGAGTGTTTCTCTGCCAATCTTTGCAAAGGCTATGCCACTGGATACACATTTCATTTCCCCCTTTCCCCAGTGAAAATTGTGAAATGAAGGGGCTTTGTCTGCATGCTGAGCTACACTGATTTGGAGGTGGAGTCACAGGAAAAGTCAAATTATTATTGGTTCCAAGCCTTTCTGGGGTATTACAACTTCTTTGATTAGAATTTGAGCTTTCAGAAAGATGGTATGCGCTATATGGCTGTTACATAGATATTTTGCAAGATTGGAACCTAATGTCATTCTAACATTGTACTAGCATTCCATTTCATGATAGCAGTGGTGTGTCAGAAAGTTTTAGAAGAGCATATGATGAGATTTTTGTTTGATGCATTACCATACCCTCAGAACTCAGTACAATTCTTAGTATAGAGGAGATTATTAGTAAATTTTTGTGAAAAATTTGAAATATAAATTTCATGCATAACTTCTAGGATTGGAGGGTTTGATTGCTTATACTGGTAGTACAGAGTGGAATGAAAGAATAGCCTGGAAAAGAAAGGTTTCAAGTCTACCAAAACCATCCTCTTTGGTTGGTGGCCTAGCGTACTTGAGTTTTCTTGTGTCTTAGTAATTGTGAAACAAATATAAAAAATTCACAGTCAAAAGGTTCAAAGAACCTAAATAGATTTACCATGTAAATACTGTTTAGTATACAACATGGATCTCAGAAACCTTTATTTTGACACCTGCTCAATAGAACTTTCTTTATGTAAATTCCTTAATATGTACCTACTTTTTGAAAGAAAAGATGGTACATGCCTCTATCTGAAATTATGAATAAAGTATATTTTGCAAACATAGACACAATTAAAAACCCTCTTTAAAAGTATAATATCTGCATTATATTACGGATGAAAACATTTAACTACAGATTGCCGGATTTATTTCTGGATGTTCTAAATTTGTTATTTCCTATCATTTGATTTTATTTGAAGTGTCTTAAAAATTCTTTTTTATTTGTAAAGATCTCAGCTAGGAGTTGTATTTTCTTTAAAGCACAATTATAACAACATTTTTGTGTTATCATTTTTATTGAGCTTCAGTGGTATACAGGTCCTTGTATTATAGGTAGTTAATAGACCTCATCAACTGTGTCTAGAATACAGGCTGTAATGATAGCATATTGCAACCTCTAAATGCCTTTCATGTCAGTATGAGAGATACCATCAGGTCTTTGAAAGCTCCAGCCTGTTTACAAAGATACCATCAAAACCTGGCTGATGTAGCTGACTTATGAATCAATTATTTGAACTACACCAGGTGATATATCTATTCTGAATTTTAGAGTCATATATTTGAAGCTAAACTACAAACAGATAAACTGTTCAATAGGCTATCATGATTTTTATCTTCATGTTTATGTCAGTCAAATGCAGGAGAAAAAACAAAATCTTACAGATTTTACTGAGAAGAGATTTTAAAAGTCACACACATACAAATTCTCCTCTCTCTTTCTTTCTCTCTCTCCCCACACACAGATTTATACCGTGATGATTAAGTTATTATCTAGAGAGAAATGAAGACTCTGGTCAAAAATAAAAGTTAAATAAAATCAAGAACATACAAAATTTTACTATTTGTAAAAGGGGTAAACAAGAAGAAGTTAAACCGAAATTCAAGTTTTATGCCTTAAATTGCTGCATAATTTAGTAATCAGCTATATTATTTTTATTATGCAATTATTGTACAAACCACTGGGCTTGGTGATCACATGGTCACCTTTCACCTCAGATAGTGCTGAAAATAAATCAAGCTTGAGAAAGATTTATGTTCTCTTTGTTCTACTTTGGGATCAACTAGTTACTTGTAAATACAAATCACCTACATTTTATTGGTTTACCTAGTAGCCTCTGGATTTCAGGGAAGTTATATTCGTTCTAATCTAACTCAGAGAGACTGATACATGCAAATGGCAAGTTATTAATACAGACTGAGGAAAATTAGTAACTTTAAAATATTTAATAAATTATATTTTAATAGGAAGTCCTATGTAAGAGACAAAACTAAAGTCATCGAAGTGTTTCTATGCATGTAATTATGATGAAGGCTTAAAAAATCATGATTTCTATGATGATTAGAAAGTGAGAGGCAGCCAGCCAAAAAGAAGAAGAAGGCAAGAAGGAGGAAGATGGGAAGGAGAGAAGGAAGGAAGTAAAGAAGAAACCAGGGAGAGAAGGAAGAAAAGGAAAGAGGAAGGGAGGAAGGATCGATGGCGAGGGAGGAGGGGGAGGGGGGAAAGGAAGCAAGGAGGGAGGAGGGTGGGAGAGAAGGAAGGGAATCAAACCGGGAAAGACTGTGGCTTCGTTACTTTTCTCCTTTCTGAGACAAAATACCTGATGCTCAAAGTTAAGGAAAGAAGGATTCATTTGGCTCACAATTTGTAAAAGTTTCAGTCCAAGTCGGCTGGCTTCAAGGTAGGGTGGCACAGCAGAGGGGCATGGCTAGGGAGACACGGTTCAAATGGTGGGCAGAAGGCAGCAAAGCAAGTAAAGTTTAGGACTGTCCTCTTTTTGTCCATCATTCTTTATCCAAACTACTAGGTTTAGAGCGGTGCCAAGCCAGTCAGGGGTTGATGTAGTAATCACTCCCCTTTAATTCCCACCCACTCAATCCTAGCAATGCACTATGAATCAACCACAGACTCTAGGTTCAGACACCTCTGAAAAAGCCCTGTCAATGATTGCACTAAGCTTTGTGGAGCATCTAGACACAAATCCTAATAGGCAGGCAGAAGACAGACAGACAGACAGACAGACAGACAAAAAGAAAAAAGTGGATGCTTTAAAAAAAAGGCTTTAGTGCACTAAAACTATGTTTCCTGTATCAGAATCTTCTAATCACTGAGCAGCAGGAGGGTAGACTTAAGTTAAAATGTGGTTTTGAGCACTAACTTAAATTTACTGCATTAAAATCTCAAGTACATCCCAGGCCCAATATCCATTTTAATAATTCATGAGCATGATCAAATTCATGATTGTCAGGAAGAAAGAAATGGCTGGTACAATATGTGGTAAAGAAGGACATAGGCATCATGGTAAAAGAACATAGGCAATATTGGTAAATGTATTAGCAAACATGCTAAGCAACTATGTATTGGGAAAAGTCCTTTCCACATATATTCTCAAGTAAAATTTGTAACCATTCTATAAGGTCAGTAGGAATTACTGTTATCCTGTACAGACAGTCAGAAAACTTGGACCTCAGAGTGATTAAGTACTTTGGTTAGTAAATAGTAAAACATTCTGATCCACGTCTTTCTAAACTAATATCCTATATTGTTCAATGTTGTGTTACTGTGATGAAGGAGCAAATTAGGAACCACACAGAAGAGAGACTCAACACATTGATGATTAAACATCTTACAAAAAGGATAAGATTGAGGATGAGGCCAGGAATTTACTGTCAATTGTGATGCTTTTCACAGACATGCATCAAATAAAGGAATACTGGTCTAGGAAGGAGAGAGATATATTCAGTATTTGATGTTGAATTTTAGAGGTCTCTGTGAAACATCTTGGTAGGTATATCCAGCAGGAAAGTACACAGATGCTACAGAGTTCTGCATACAAGCCTGAATAAGATTATGAAGAAGAAAACCAAAGTCTCCATCATGGAAACTGGTGGAACAGAAATTTCTAGCCTACACTTCCTCCTTCCTAGAAAAAGCCCAGCTCATAATTAGTCACAGACAAGAATATACTGGTAAAATTCCCATACTTGAGAATGAAGTGAGACATTTGTGTACATCCTACAGCCAGACAAACACAGCTTCAGAGGGGCAGAGGAATGGTCTCAATTTCTCTGTCATTTCTTTTCCAACCTAACACAGAATTAATTACACACAAGGGATGATTTTAGGTCCACGGTTTTGAGAGTGGGGAAGGAGAACAGGAGGTACAATCCAGGTTTCCTAACCACCCAAACTGCTTCCCAGACAGCTCATTCTGATTGCATTTTGTGAAAATGAGGATCACGCACAGCTAGAGCACCTAATGTAGGAGAGAAACAGAGAGAGGAGATCATATTAACCACTCAATCACTCTCCCTCTGCTGGGACAAAATTCTGGGCACCTGCCACTTAAAAGGAAGAGAAGCTCATTTGCTTTAGTTTCCAGTGGGTTCAGTACATGGTGGCTGACTCCAGGTAGAAATGGCATGGTCGAAGAGGCTGGAGGAACAGAGGTGCTTACCCAATGGCAGATAAGAGGCAGAAAGAAGGGGAAGGACATAGGGACAAGAATCTACCCTTTGAAGTCATCCCCCTATTTATTCACCTCCAACCAGGCCCTACCTCCTAATGGCATGGAGCCAGGAACGTATCAGTGGATTACTCAACCGATGTGGACAGCAACCGTGTTCCTGTTACTACCAAAAGCCCCCCTTCTGAATACAGGATACTGTAATAGAGGTGGAGCTCACAATAGCCAGCATTCAAATCTTGATGGTAGTTCATTGCTCCTGACAGTGGGCCCTGGTTAGAAATCTCAGTCCATGACACAGCCAACCTGTCATGTTGAGCTGGCGGCTCCCAGAAGCGCAGTGCGAAGTTCAAAGTTCATGGGCTCTTGGATGACCAGACTCTACGCCCACACTAGAATTCTACCGCACAGCCACACCCCGGGAGGGGACCCAGCACATTCTGTGTGGCAGATGTTCCAAAGTCACAATCATATGGATTAACAACAGAATGGAGAAGTCTAGAAGTGGTATAATAAAAATGTAAATATTTTTGAAATGACATAAAATTTATGAACCTTTAGACCATATTTCTTTTAATACGATTAAATGTGATGTCCATGGTAAGTTTCTCAAATGAATCAAAGCAAAATTAAAACGGCAGGAATTTTGAATAAAAATAAATGTAGTCCCAAAGAAGAAAGCATAAATAATCAGTGAACAGATTTAAAAATTGTTCAAGTTCTCAAGTAACTAAAGAAGTGAAATAAAGACACGCATTCAGATTTGGTTCACCATAATGACAAATATTAAGATATGACAAGTGTCCAGAGACTATTGGCAAATGTCATGATGTCGACAGGCAGGTTGACATTTTCAAGCCCACTGGTGCCGTAAACATCAGTTCAACCAAAGAAATAAATTCAATATGTATCAAAACACCTAGTATTAAATGACTTTCTCTATTAATACTTCATCGGTATGGTGCATTTTAGGATAAAATTAAAAACAAAACCTAACATTTTAAATAACTCCCCTGCTTTTTTTTTTTTTTTTAGGTTATTATTAAGTTCAGAGAAGAATCTGAGAAGGAAATGTTTGTATTTTTTTAATGTTGTAGTCAGTTTGCAAACGTTATACCTTATGCTTTCATGTAAAATTTCAAATGTAAAACAGTCAAAACAATACCAACATAAGTTAGTTTAAGTTTTTATAGTTTTGTTATCATTTAAATTATATTGCTGTACAAAAGAAGGAAAGAAGTTGTGCTGGTATGTATCATTCTACAGAATTCAAGTAGATAAAAAAGTAATATTGCTTTTGAAATTTAAATGAATTGCTTTTGATTGGTGATGAAAACAGGAGGAAAGTGGTTTTTTTTTTTTTTTTATGAGACCTATTCTGTCAGTAACGTCACCTGGATCTAAATTATTAATTGTGGTTGTTGTCGTGGCTTTCATTTTTTAAAACTAAAGTTTTCTTACCTCAGCGCCTTTTCCCTTATCAGTTACCTTTTGGTAAGTGCTCTTCCTCCCCCTAGTGTACGCTTTTATTATTTCACTGGACTACTTTAGAAAGCTTAACTTCACAACTTGGAAGCTTTTCATTTGGAAAATGTACCAGGGAGAGATAGAAATAAGAAGGGACCTTTCTATAACACAGACAAACAGATGTACTCACTCTTACTCTTGTGACATAACATTTGGATTTTTTTTTTTTTTTTGCTGTAAATTACATAACGGTTCACAGTCTTTTCCCAACTTATCATCTAATCAGTGTTTTCTGAAATCTAAAGGTTTTCATACAATTAATACATGTTCATGACTTTATAAATTTATGCAATTAGCATGAATATAATTTCTTTTCCAATTTTTGTACATTAACTATTTTCCATAAAGGCAATCATAAAATTATATTGTATATAACACATTGCTTTATATTTATAATTTAAATATTATTGATATTTATAATCTATTTAATATATTTATAAATAAATGTATTTTTATATTATAATTAATTATTTCATGAAATTAACATTTTAACTTGACTCTATTTTGATTATGTGGCAATGTTTGTTTCATATTTTGTTTTAAATTTTGTCCATTTGTTTTATGAAAGTAACATTCATTGAATCAGTATTTTATACTTATGCATTTATTTTTAATTTGCAATCTAATAATGCTGCTACATGATACATATATTTTCTCATACAATCATTATTTAAGTAAGACAAAATTTTAGAATGCAATTTTTATGTCAAATGACATGGGTTCCCTGAAGATTTTAATGCAGATTACCAAATTATTTTTCAAGTAAGAATTCCAACTTATATAATTTCTAATAGTGTATGAGAGTATTTTTGCATATGAAGTTTCCTTAGCTTGTTTGCATGTTCAGGTTTGAGTTTCCAGTGAATTTTTCTTATTTTAGTGCATATTTTCTAGACTTGCATATATATATATATATATATTATATATAATTGTATATATATATATATGGAGAGAGAGAGAGAGAGAGAGAGGGAGAAAGAGTAGTATAGAGTAATAGAAATATATATAGTCATATATATTTGTTATTGAAGGAAGGGAAATAAATGAGATAACTTTTATCTTAAGCAAAGGTAATTGGGAGTAAACTGTGACATTTGTTAGAAAAACATAATAAGTAGATCATAAGAGAGAAATGGAGGAATAAAAAAACATCTGCCTGATACTCACATGGCCCTCACTATACCTGTGACACCTGGAATATTAAATATGTATGAGACACTAAATATGCATGAGACACTCAATATTCATGTAATCTTTTTTTTTTTTTTTTAATTTTGAGACAGGGTCTCGCTTTGTAGTTCAGGCTGGCCCTGAGCTCAGCCTCAAACTCACAGCACAGCAATCCTCCTGCCTCTGCCTCCCGAATGCTGGGATGATAGGTGTGAGCCACCACACCCGGCACTGTGGTATGTGGTACTGGTTGCTCCTGGGCATGAGTCCCCACACCCAGTATTGTATGTGGTTACTGAGGATCGAACCAGAGCCCTTGCACTTGCAAGACAGTCACCAGAACCACTGAGCTAAATCCCTGGCCCCAATATTCATGTAATCTTAATGTAGCCAACAATTGGTGACACCCCTGACAGCCCCGTGAGCCCTCCTTTCATGAAATGCCATAATGTCAGCTTCTGTCCTTTTTGCACACCATTGATGGAAGAGCAATGCGAGAGAGAGGACGAAGAACTGCATGTGTGCCCAATGAGATGGATTTTTCTTTCAACTTAACTGTAATATCTCCTATGTCTGTTAACTCATCCAACCTCCTTCCCTGTGTGTGCACTCTGCGTCTTTCAACCCAAAGCTTTTATTTGTATTTTGAAGCTTTCTGTTTTCTGACACTGAGTGTAGCTTTACCCGGGAGTTTCTTTGGATGATACACTTGTGTCAGAGAGGTTCCCTACATTGTACTTTCTCACTTTGACTTATTTTATTTTACCTCTGTTTTAATATATGTGTTTAGAAGGTTCTTGTCACATTTTAAACATATGTAGGTATTTTGTGTGAAGAATTTTAATAGCAAACATGATGGCCAGAGGAAAGACAAATGGGGAAAAAAAGTGTGAAATGTACACAGTTACTCTTCTGTCTACTATCAAGTTTTAATGATCGTCTGTAACACGTTTGCAAATATAAATAATTATATGATGTAAAGTCATAACAAGTCTTCTTAAGCAATGTAAGTAGTCATCAAGAATACATTTTAAAGGAATACTTTAAAATGTTTAAAAAGAATGGGTATTGGTCAGTTTTCCCTTCTGTAGTATTAACTACTTGACAGCTGCAGATACAGGAGGGGAAAGTTAATTAGGTTTATGGTTTCTGTGGGTTCAGTCTATGGTAATATCTCTGAGAAAGAAGATCATGGTAAAAGGGCATGGTGGCCCAAAGCTGGTCACTTCCTGATAGGTAGAAAGCAGAGGTATAACAGCTATGAATATACCTTTTTTGGAAAGCACACAAGAAAACTCATTGTAGTTGCCTGTGAAAATAATATAGATGTTAGCAAAGAGAATAAATATCAATATTCCTGTTTTTTCTTACAGAGTATATGTATAAAGATAATAAAAGATTTAAGATAGTAATTATAAGCTTAGATTCTACAGTTAAATTTTACTTCATTGAAAAGTTTGGGGAGACTGGTTATTCAAACTTTTCTATCCCTAAAATATTTCATAGTTTCATAGACTGCTAATTAAGGAAGGAAAAGCATATGAAGTATTTGACACATGAAATAATATCTGATGAATTTTATCATTACTGTTAAATGCAATATTATGTTTTTGTTGTATCTACCATACACTTCAGAGTAGGAGGTTTTTGCAATAACACTTCCAATGATAACCAGATCTTTACAAAGGATAATATAAAGAAAGGTAGAATAAAGACAAAACAGAGTACGAGCTTATTTAGCTTTTCTAGATGAAAAGCATAAGATAAAGATACAAATGATAATTCCAAATAAGGCAGTATATAAACATAGCTGAGAGAAGAAATAAAGAAGAAAAAAAAGTGAAAAGAAGATATGAAGAAAGAGAGAGAGGAAGCAACACAAAATAAGACAGACAGAAAAAAGGGAGGGAGGTGGATGGGAAAGTAGGCAGGGAAAGGAAAGCAGAGAGAAAAGGAAGAGCGAGAGGAGGAAGAAAGGTAAGGCAGAAGAAGGAAAGAATAGAAACAAAGAGCGATCAGAGAATGAAAACAAGAAAGGAAAGAGATTTCTGGGGGCAAGTTATTGAGTTTTTATTGTATAACTGCTTCACATGAACTGTTTATCAAGAAGCCACTAGCTTTACATCGCAGCCTCTAGTTTTAAAAACAAGGACAAAACAATGTGATTTATTTTCTAACACATTTTTAATTGCTCAGGATAATATTATTAACCATAAACATGGCTGCTTTGGGAAGTCCTGCAGACAGAAACAAGGCCTTCATGCTGAGTTAGCTCCAGCTCTTTTTTAGATTTTGTAACTTTGAGCCAGTCTCACTAAGCCAGTCTCCTCGGCCGGGTGCAGACTCGCAGTGCTCTTCCTCATCTCCCCTACTGTTGCTTTTTTAGGTGTGTACCACCACGCACAGCGGATAAACGCATTTTTTTTTTAAGCAGATCTCTAGAACGGTTTCCTTTTTGATGAGCCACTCATGTTTTAGGCTTTCCCCCTAAACAGCAGGATAATTCTGGCACTTAGGAGAGAAACCATGAGAATATATTTTGAGTGGCCTCCCATGCCATACAAGCTGAGGAATTTTGGTATATTTGCTGTCATATCCTTGATCTTCTTTTGATGCACTGGAATTATGAGCACAGTTTAAAGGACTGATAAGAAACATTCTCCACTTATAGTAGTATGATCGCTGAAGTGAACACAGAGGGTCTCATCGTGGGTAGACATGTGTGAGGTTGACTTTGAGGACCCTGTTTCACATGAACTTGTCGTGTGTCATACCTGAGGCAGAAGGAAGCGTTCTCAGTCTCATCTTTCCCACTGTTGAATTAGCAGAAAGCATTTAGGACACAGTACCTGCTTCTGCCAGTGTCAGTCCTATGGCACAGGTATTTTAAATGAAGAAGCAATCAGGAGAAAGGACTCACCATCAGGACAAGTGGAGCTGCCAAGCTGCAGGTGCAGAAGGAGTATTCTTAGCTTGTGAAGGAAAAACATCTTTAGATATTTAACATGAAGCCCTTTCCCTGCCTGGTCACCTTCTATATTCTCTTACCATTTCGTGCTGAATGAGAGGCTTCACCTGTTTGCAGCAGAGTTAACATTACAAGGCTCTGAGGTCAAGTGGAATACTTTTCTAAAACTCTCCACAGAGCACAACCATAAAAGAGACGAACAACTACTGTAGGTGCCACAAAATTAACTATGTCAACCAGGAACTTAACTGCTGTCTTGAAATGAGAGTGACCTCTTAATTATTGGTATATATATTTTGTTATGAATTGAGAACTTGAAAGAATAGAGCAGATACCTCAGAACTTATTTCATGTATGCATTCACTGAGTTTTAATTAAAACCTTATGTATTACTTGCAAAAAGTACTTTCATGGTAGCTATGGTATATATGATTTCCAGTTTATAGTTTCATACAAACCATCATCTAACAGCTTCACTAATTCTGTAAAACAATACCTTGACATAAAGGTCACTGATGGCACAAAAATGTAATGAGTTACAGAACCAACTGCAAATTCTAGATAAACAGTAGAATATGTGTATATACAGATCTCTCCTGTAAGAATAAGAAATCCTGGGTAGTTCTTTTAATTCCAGTTGGATGAGGACTGTGTTGGAACCACAGATACAGATATTCTTGATCTTGCAAGCGGAGGAAGGCCTAAGACAAAGTGTCCCCCAGCATCTAAAAACAGACTTCCTCCCTACTGCTGCTGTCATAGTTGAAGGTCAAAGGTCCACATTTAGTATTCTGATATATTCAAAAGTTATTGTTTTGAAACTGACAAACCATTTGAAAGCAATTCATAGCTTTGCTAAACTTTCACAATCAGCAAAAGGAATTATGTCATAGAACCTAACAACCTTAAAATTCATTTACCTTTGTTAAACTCCCCAAAGTCACCAATATTCCTCACTCCACTAATCTCTCAGAGACCACGCAAAACATGTCTGCTTTCTCCATCTCAAAACACTAATTCAGTCTTGTTCTTGTAACATTTCTGTCTTTTTGGATAATTTCTAAATCCATTTAATTGCTCCCTGACTAAGCAATCTCTTCACTTATTATCTCACACACACACACACACACACACACACACTGTTAATATCAAGTAGAAATCTCATGATAAAGCAGATAGAGGAAAAAAATTTGCTAAGTATTTGTCTGTGAGATGATGGTGACATAAAAATATGTAACTGTAGAGAAAACTTAACTTCTTTTCTTTTTACTCTTATTTCCTTTCCTTTCCTTCATTATTTCTTGTGATCTCTCCCTCTTTCCTTCACTCCCTCCTTCCTTCCTTTCTTCTTCGTTTTATCTTCTTTTCTTTCTTTTCCTTGTTTAGGTGAGTAAGGTTTCACAAAAGTAAAATCTAAATGGGTAATTCCTTCAGAAGTTTTGCTGTTCACAAGTTAAAGTCAGTAATCATTAGCATGACCAGAAATGTTCTGCTGACTGGCTCCCACCAATATAATGGGCCCTAACTACTCAAAGAACGTAGGGTCACCTGGAAGAGCAGACATTTCATGCTTTAATTGGGGCAGTCGTGCGCATTGTCACATAAGCTCCATAAAGGTACCCAAAGTTTCCCCTTTTCCCTATTTTTCTTGGAGGTCATTTGCTTCTTTCTTTATTTCTCTCTCTCTCTGTTTTCTTTCTTTCTTTCTCTCTCTCTCTCTTTTCTTTCTTTCTTTCTCTCTCTTTTCTTTCTTTCTTTCTCTCTCCTTTCTTTCTTTCTTTCTTTCTTTCTTTCTTTCTTTCTTTCTTTCTTTCTTTCTTTCTTTCTTTCTTTCTTTCTTTCTTTCTTTCTTTCTTTTGAGATAGGGTTTCACTTTTGTAGTTTAGGCTGGCCCTGAACTCACTATGTAGCCCAGGCCAGCCTTGAACTCAAAGCAATCTTCCTGCCTTTGCCTCCAAGTGCTGAGATTACAGATGTGAGCCACCCACACTGGAGTTCATTTCTAAGGGGTACATCTCACCTTTGAAATGGATCATGCCTGAAACAGAAATAAAAGATTAATGTGTAACATCAACCCATGATAAGGAGATATCTGGAATCGATGACTGTCTCCAACAACTTTTTGAAGATAAGGAAGATTTTATAGAAACCTGATCTCTTCCTGTTCTTTCAAACTTCTATTAAGCCTATTACTTCTACTTTTGATATCTATTGCACAGAAAAACTGGGACAAACTTCAAATCAGTGCTTTCATGTCTATAAGCTATAAGATTTGTAGCAATTTACTATTTTTACTTTGTTGTAATTGTATCTTGAAAATGAAAATGAGTAAATCTAGTTCTTAGAAATGGAGACAATAAATCGGATAGCATCAATAAAATAGTATAAGATCGAGCAACAAAACTAGTCAAGGGGAGTGTCTTACCTCTTTGTCTTTTTCTTTAATAGACTATATTTTCCTGAAAGGGTCTAATAAAATGTTCCATTAGTAGGAGACCTTCAGTCAGTGAAATGTTTGTACTGAATGTTTTCAAAACATGTAGTAGTTTAAAAAATTACCCCATTTTAAGGGATTTATAAAATATTTGGGGCAGTTGAATGAAAATACAATTTTTTTCAGTAAGTCTTGGGTGTTAAAGATGATATTTGGGGACTTTTTCTTGAGAGTCACGAAAATCTTTTTACAATGTATTTTTTAATTTATTTTATTTTATTTTATTTTTTTTCTTTTAAGGTTTTTCGAGACAGGGTCTTGCTTTGTGGTTCAGGCTGGCCCTGAGCTCAGCCTCCAACTCACATCACAGCAATCCTCCTGCCTCTGCCTCCTGAGTGCTGGGATTACAGGCGTGAGCCACCACGCCTGGCACTGTGGTCTGTGGTACTGGTTGCTGCTGGGCGTGAGTCTCCACACCCAGTATGGTATGGAATCAAACCCGGGTCCTTGCACTTGCAACATAGGCACCGGAACCACTGAGCTAACTCCCCGGCCCTACAATGTATTTATTTGTTAAGAAATCATTCAAAGGCTGGTGGTTTAGCTCAGTGGTTCTAGTGCCTGCCTTGCAAGTTCAAGGTCCCTAGTTTGATCCCCGGTAACTACCTACCATAGTGCCAGGCATGGTGGCTCACACCTGTAATCCCAGCACTTGGGAGGCAGAGGCAGGAGGATAGCTGTGAGTTCAAAGCCTACCTGGGCCAGCCTGAACTACAAAGGGAGACCTTGTCTCAAAAAACAAAAAAAAAGAAAATTATTCAAATACACACACATGTATGGAAGAAAATTTAAACATTATGAGTTCAGTTTTAATGGTTGTAGATGATCAACACCTGAATATCACAATTTTATCAGCACACTGACATTTAATGTCCTGCACTGGGTACCATAGAACCCATTAAACTCTTCTCTTAATAAAACTTCTTCATGATCAGTGAAATGCAGTTGTTAAATAATTTCTTTTTATGGTAAAAGCTTTACAATTAACAAGCCAGACACTGATTCAAGTCATTACCAATTTTTCTGTGATTATTATGGCTTCCATAATAATCTTCACCCTATTAACATAGATTAGGCAGCACTTTAAGGAGCAGGATCATTAGCTTCATCTGCACAGGAGATGAACAGAAAGTGGATTTTTAAGTTCGTGGAGAATCCATGATGTAAACTAACACCAATGGTACCAGACAATGAGGCAGAAATAAACAGTTCTGTACATAATGCTGAATATGAGTTTTTCTTTGCTTTAAGTGTATGTATCTATTCATTAATGCTTTTTTATGATTGCTTATTTTTCAGATATATTTCTAAAAGAAAAGGGATGCAACAATAGACTGGGTTAGTTATAGTTCATGCTGATTCTCCAAAAGAAAAATGGCTTTGTCCATATCTATCTATATGATATATATCATGTATATAATACTCAAGTAAAGATATATACACATACTTCAACATATATGAAGTATATCTCGTATGTGTATACATATACAACTTTTAGGTCAATGTGTAGGCAAAGAGTTCTAAGACTTGAAACTGAAACTTAATGAAAGGAACCATCAATCACATGGTCCACATTAAAATGAAGAACTTTTCTGCAAATTTTCAGTTCAAAGGATGAAAGAAACAAATACAGACTGGGAGAAAGCATTTGTAGTTCATATGTCTGACCATCAACTTTGATTGATCATGAGAAAAATTCTAAAACTCACATTAAAAATTTTAATTAGAAAATAGGCTAAAGGTATACATAGGCATATCAGCGAAGGGGTGGAGCATGAGATATTGCGGTTCACATATTAGCTAAAATGAAGAAAACTGATGTCATAAAATGTTGAAAATAAAGCAGAGAAACTAGATCATTCATGCATTCCTGAGGGCTGTGTAAAATGGCATATCTAGTGTGGAAAATAATACAGTGCTTTCTTTTAAAACTAAAAATGGAGATACCATATGACTCAGCATTTTCTTACTTGAACACTCATCTTCAGAAAATAAAGATTTATTTTCATGGAGAAACATGTAAACTTATGTTCATAGGATTTTGACTTTCAATAATGCATAGTATGTATATACCACATAGTTTTTGGTGGATAAATAGTTGAACAAATGTCCCCATATCTATACCATGGATATTATTTGGTAATAAAGAGTAACTAGCTATATAGATAGATAACCCAGAACAATATGGATAAATCTCAAGGAAACTAAACTGTATGAAAAAAGATAATTTTCAATGAATCGCAGTGGTAGAGCACAAGTTTAACATGTGAGGCCTGGGTTCAATCTCCAGCTCAACTCAGCTATATGTGCAAAAGCCAATCTGAACAGACATGTGCTCACCATTGTATTTAGAAAGCATTTGTGATGTAATTGTAGTGTTCAATAACAGATGAAAGGTCTTAATGATGGAGGATGGATAGGGGAGTAATTTTGACTATAAAAATATAATAGAGTCATTGCTCCAGCGCGGACACACCTATGGCATGCGTGCAGGCTCTTTGAATCACTGAGAGCTCAAAGGTTCGCCAACACTGCTCTGGTGTAGGGAGCACATCATTGTGCTCGGGGTTCATTACAGCTACATGTGAAAAAGTTGCACAGTTCATGCTGTTTGAAGAATAGGTGAAATCCAAGACAGTCCTGTGGCTTTAGCCCATGTGTGCTATATGATCTATATGACATATGATGAGAGGAATTGAGAAGGCAAAGGTAAAGAACACCCCACGTTTCCTTGCAACTTCCCATGAACCCAGAATTATTTAAAAATAAATGTTGAAAACAAAACAAGAAAGGTGATATCTAAGACTTTTACTTCTGGGCCGGGGAGTTAGCTCAGTGGTTCCGGCGCCTGTCTCGCAAGCGCAAGGACCCGGGTTCGATTCCCCGGTAACCACATAACAATACTGGGTGTGGAGACCCACACCCAGCAGCAGCCAGTACCACATACCACAGTGCCGGGCGTGGTGGCTCACGCCTGTGATCCCAGCACTCGGGAGGCAGAGGCAGGAGGATTGCTGTGATGTGAGTTTGAGGCTGAGCTCAGGGCCAGCCTGAACCACAAAAGCAAGACCCTGTCTCAAAAACCTAAAAAAAAAAAAAAAGACTTTTACTTCTATCCCAAGTAGAGTTTCCAGGAAACACCTACTCCTGACCGAAGTACAAAATGTCAGCGAAGGATAAGGGGCCCTGATAAGCAGGAAATGAGTGAGTTGAGCCTCACAAGTGTCTCAAACGAATGCCTTTAGAAAGATTCCGGACACAGTACAGGGCGAGTGAGCTGAGGGGAGCCAGGTGACGCGCAGAGGAGAGGAGATGGGGTGGAGAGTCCCGAGATACTGAAGTCTCTAGAGTTCACAAGCAGAACACAAAGCAGTGGGTTGCATAAGAAGTCTTTCCAGATCTCCTCAGGTATTCAGTAGAATATTGATCATAACATAAATGTGAGGAAATTGTTCATGGAAAGGAACAATAACATATGAATGTCAGAAAGAATACATGATACATATCAGGGTGAATAGATGGGCAGACATTATTATATTATATGAATTACTGTACATATTTTATAGCATTAGTAGGGATTATCAAAGGAGAAAAAAGGAAGGAATGGAAGAAAAAGTAATGGTTGTAAAGATCTAAACTTGATAAAGTATGAGAATTTATATTTCATAAAGCTCAATAAGCCAAGCAGATGAAAAAAAAAAAAAAAGAAAGAAAGAAAGAAAGAAAGAAAACCACACCAAAGGACACGATCCTATTTTCTGAAATGAGGGACAAAGTTTAAAATTTTAAGAGTCAGATTAAGATAAGTCATATTATGTACAGAGCACAAAGGTAAGGATGGCAGCAGGTTTCTCTTGGGAAACGGCACAAGGAAAAAACATGTAGAGACTTCTTTAAAGTACTGAATGAAAGAAAAAAACTGCCAACCTGGAATTCTACATCTGAATAATAAATTTCACAAAGGCAAACAAAAGAAAGAGTCTCTCAGACATCACAGAACTAAAAGAACTCATTACTAATAGAACTGTACCATAAGAATTATTAAATAAAATATTTCCATAAGAAAGAAAATAATACTGAGTGGAAATCTGAACCTACACAACAAAGTAAAGAACTCTGAAGTACTTAAATGGCCAAGGATGTGACTCTGAAATTATTGGAACCAGAATTGAATTCAGGTCCTTCCACTCGAGAGGCAGGTGCTGGAACCACTGAGCTAAATCCTCAGCCCTGACTGAGTATGTAACTGTTTAATTATTAAAATCCCTTCAAAAGGTCAAAAGATTGCATAAGTAACAATAATAGCAATGTGTTGTGGAATTTATACCTAAGAAAAAATCTGCATCTATGACGACATAATCATAAAGATAAGGAAAAGTATGCCAATGTGAAGTCCTTAAATCACATTTTTGGGTGGTATTTCACTTGTCATTAGCTGTGCTAAACTGGAAGTGCCACTTCTAAATTGGAAATAAGCCTGTAAAATAACACAAGAAGACAAAGGAATCACAAAGGTACTAACTAAAACAGAGACAAAAAAGCAGTAAGAATAAATAAGATCTATGGAAAATAAATAGTAAAATGAGAGAAGTTTAATTGAATAGTTATATTATATTGAATTAAAAGGCTCCCGTTAAAAGGTAAAGACTATCAGTTTAAACTGAAAACCAAAACTGATGCATCATTTTAAAATGCAATGAAAAGGGCTGGGGATTTAGCTCAGTGGTTCCAGCGCCTGTCTTGCAAACGCAAGGACCCGGGTTTGATCCCCGGTTACCACATAACAATACTGGGTGTGGAGACTCACCCCAGCAGCAACCAGTGCCACATACCACAGTGCTGGGCGTGGTGGTTCATGCCTGTAATCCCAGCACTTGGGAGGCAGAGGCAGGAGGATTGCTGTGGTGTGAGTTTGAGGCTGAGCTCAGGGCCAGCCTGAACTACAAAGCGAGACCCTGTCTCAAAAAAAAAAAAAAAAAAAAAAAAAAAAAAAAAAAAAAAAAAAAAAAAAAAAAAAAAGCAATGAAAAGAAATACATTCATAGAAGTTACAAGTGAATAGCTAGAAACAGGTATAAATGTAAAGATATTTAGATTATTATATTAATATCAAACAAGGACCATTTCCTGCACATGTATGGACATACAACATACCCATTCACATACAAAGATTTTTTTGTTCGTTTTGTTTTGTTTCTGTTTTTGAGATAGGGTCTTGCTTTGTAGTTCAGGCTGGCCCTGAGCTCAGCCTCAAACTCACAGCACAGCAATCCTCCTGCCTCTGCCTCCTGAGTACTGGGATTACAGGCGTGAGCCACCACACCCGGCACTGTGGTATGTGGTACTGATTGCTGCTGGGCGTGAGTCTCCACGCCCAGTATTGTATGTGGTTACCGGGGATCGAATCTAGGTTCTTGAGCTTGCAAGACAAGCGCCGGAACCACTGAGCTATATCCCCGGCCCACATACAAAGATTTTTTAAAAAATAATTGTACACTAAGATTTTTTGTTGTTGTTTTTGCAATATCGGGGATTGAACTCAGGCCCTTGCCCTTTCAAAGTGAGGGCGGCATCCCTTGAGCAAAATCCCTGACTCTGCAAAAATTTTAAAACATTTTGTAGGTTTGTAGTTTTTATCTTGAGCCAGAAAAGTTCATCCGCAGATGTCAAAGTGATGACATAAGACCAATTTTCCCAACCTGGAAAAAGAGAAGACTATGATCCTTGGCTTGTGGGGAAGTAAAACCTCAAAGAAGAAACAGCTGGGTCTTGCTGGAGAAGGAGAGGCTGCGGACAATCACAGCAATTAACGTAGCAGGAAGCTACTTGCAGCGTCTCCAGAAGACAGAGGCGTCCCTTGAGTGCTGTAATTAAAGTTTGAAAGTGACAAAAGAAAGGAACAGTCAGTGAATGAAATGATCCATAATTAAAATGAAGTTTAGTCTGGAACAAAAATATAATCAACAGGATTATGCTTTTGGATATTAATAAGGCAGGAGAAGAAAGTAGAGCTCAGAAAACTTTAAATATTTAAATTTAAGGATTCAGTGAAGCATCTTAATGGTAAAATTCAGAAATCCTGAAAGAAAAAGCTATTAGAATGCAAGTTTTCCATCAGAAGAAAGCTTATTTGAAATAATAAAATGGAAAAAAAATGGTGCAAGTTTTCACTTAGTCATAATATAGGGATTTTTCTATGTGGTTGGAGATTTATCCAATAGCCACTTATTATAGTAGCATAGTAATTATTATATTCATCCACAGTTTCTTTTTGTGTCCTCTACTTTGGCAGCAAAGTATTTTTGTGCTTGTTTTAGATAGGAAAATTGCAATTTATGGAAATGTCCAAATCATTCAACAAGGAAGTGGCAAATGCGACTCAAATAATCATTTTACTTCCAAATAAATCACACTTAATAAGTGTTTGCAAATATTGGAACTGTAACTAATTATACTGGAAAAAAAAGCAACCATAGTATTCTTACACCAGAAATCTGAGCATTTTTGCAGATTCATTTAATGTGGTTTCTGGGCACTATTTAGCTGATAAATGACAGTTAAATGTACAATTTTAAAAATTTCAATATTATCATTAGGCTGAACTTGATCACAAGTCATTACTATCATCTCTCTCTACTGTAACAGTTAATTTGATTCCCACCAATTGCTATGTAGCTTCCCATGCTTACATGCAGAATCAGCTCTCTCTTTTTTTGTAAAGTTTAAATTCTTATTGGTACATTATGAATAAATGTCATCATCACATTCAACATTAAGAGTTTGTACCAGAATATGACATGACTTGATTCTCATTTTCTCCCCTTACCCTACCCACCCAGCAACCCCCACCCCCTACATACATAAGCTTTGTTTCCTTTTTAAAATTACTATCACATACTATTCCCCCTCACTATTTACCCCTATACTCTTTCCTTTTAAATATTTTCTATTTCACAATATCAACTATATATACTAGAACTCATTTACATCTTCATTTTCTCATACCAGAGAAAAGATATCAACTTTCTTTTGATATTATCTGGCTCTGAGCACAAGGTCTTTGGGCTATCAGTGGAGTCACTAGGTTGAGAAGAATGAAAACTTATTCAACTGCTTGAAGGACTATTGGGTGAGTCTGTCAAATTTATACATTGAGTGGGGGGGAACTAACCTGGTGACATATTGAGCTTTTCTATCTACCTCTAGATTTCTTTAGTTCCTCTTGGATATCATATATCAGTGTAGTTCCCCTTGTGCAGATCTGTGTACACTTCATGTGATATATAACCAAAAGCTGGTAGAAGGGGTAATTGTATTTTAAATTTGTAATTTCACTTCATCCTTTGGTATTTAGACAAGGGACCATATTTTTGTATTAATTGTATCCTGCAATCTTGTCCTAATTTCTTTCAGTGTCAGAAGTTTTTGACTTTCCAAATTGTTTACATAGTAATCTGTGTATAAAAATATTTTTATTTCTTTATTCCTCAAACTGTGTGTATTTTCTTTGTTATTGTCTTCATGCATTAGCTAGGGCTTCCACAATGACTTGAAAAGCAATGACCAGAGAAAAATCTTTGCCTTGTTCCTGATCTTAGTATGAAAATCTTGAGTATTCTACTATTATGAATATTGTTATCTTGGGTCTGGGATTTAGCTCAGGTGCCATATCTGCCTTGCAAGTGCAAGATCCTAAGTTCAGTCCCTGGTACCAAAAAAATAAAGAAAGAAAAAGAACATTGTCAGTTTAGTTTTTGTAGTTCCTTTTTAAATCAAATTGAAGAAACTCTCATCTATTCCTGGTCTTCTGAGAGTTTCTATCATGAATAAACTTTCAATGTTTGGTCAGTATTTTGCATCTATTTAGTCACATGCTTTTTGTCGTACATGTGATGATACAACTTATATTAACTGATTACATTAATTAATACTCAATTGGCTTTGTCAGTTATCCAAATGGGTAAACTCCACTTGATTAAATAGTTCTTTTTATACATTGTTGCAATTCATTTGCTAACATATTATTTAATATTTTTTCATTTATGTTCATAAGAGACATGGCAGTTACTTTTTCCAATAATGTCTTTGTCTAGCTTCATTAACAAAGCAATGTTCTCATGATGAGACATATTTCCTGTTTCTCCCTCAGGGAAGATATTGATGAGAATTGATATAATTTCTTCTTCAAATGTTTGATAGGATTCATCATTAAGCTCAACTGAATCTATACCTTTCTACTCACAAAAGCTATTGGCTAGTTAATGTATTTCCTAGTACATATTTCTATTTCAATTTTCTATTTTTTTTTAGCTTTGAGTTTACAAGATTTTGTAACTTTAAAGATTTGTCAGTTACATCTAAGTTACATCTAAGCATAACATTGTTCATATTGTTTTGTTGTCCATGGATTCTAATTCAATGTTCCTCCTCCTTTTCTGATAGTGGTACTTTATGTTTTGTTTCATTTTATTTGTTTATTCTGGCAAGGAATTCATCACATTTATTGATATTTTCAAAGCATTTTTTTTTGCTTTGGTTGAGCTGCACTGTTAATTTTCTATTTCAATATCATTAACTTTTGTTCTACTCTTTATTATTTCATTTTTTTGCTTATTTTTACTTTTATTTTTGTTTTCTTTTTAGTTTCCTAAGGTTAGCACGTAGACTTTTAAGTTTGTAATTTTCTTCTTTTCAGTTATTTGTATTCACAATGCATATTCATTATCTGCTCTCATTTCTATAAATACTAGTCAATGCTGTATCACTTCCTTTAAGGTTACTTTCTAAAACACCTGTTTTTGTGGTTGGTATAGTGATCATCTTTGCTAATCTTTATACAGTGTATACTGTACCTTGAAATTGATAATCCATGAACCTTCTTGACAGTAATGGTCTTCGATGGCCTTCTTTCCTCTGGGAAAGTTTTGTCTCCCCTTTATTTCTAAAGGATAGCCTTGCTGGGTATAATATTGTGGGTTCAGTTAAGTCTTCAAATCCAACTCAACACAAGACCAGACGCTGCAGACTGAAATTCCAGGTTTGGGATCAGTGACAGCCTAGATCTCCAAGCCAGGCTGGCTCGATGCCTACCCCAGAGCAAGGCTGACCCTAATGGACCCCAGCTTCAGGGTAATGCTGTGATGTGGACGTCCGGCTCATGTCAGTAGGGCAGAGTTATAACTGAGGTCAGGAATGTCTCCCAAAGGCCCGTGTGTTGAAGCCATTGTTTCCGATGGAGCAGAATCGGAGCTTTGTTGGATCGTGAGGATTCTGATTTCCAGTGAGGTAATTAATTGATTGGGTCACAATTTGATGATCTTCTGGGAAGTAATGTAAACTTGAGAGGTAGAATCCAGTCAAAGAGAATGGGTCACTGGGGGATGGATTATATTTGTTCTGGCCCTTTTCACTTTCTCTCTCTCTGAATCTTGTCTGCTAAGAGGTGAACAACCTTTCTTCCTACATATTTCTGCCCTAATGTTTCTGTTTTGCCATGAGGAAAAAGCAATAAATCCAGTCTATCATGGTTGAAAACTTAAGCCAATTAATTTTCGTTCCTTAGACTAATTTTTTCAGGTATTTTCTCACAGCAAAGGGGAGCTGATTAACACAATGGGCTTCAGGGTTGCCCTAGCCAACCAGTCAAGGGACTCACCTCAGTACATTGCAGGCAGTTCCCATAGATTCGTGATCCAGGCCTGCTCTGTGGATCCTTCCTCTGGCCTGGGCCAATAGGCTGACCATCCAGACCCAGTGTGCCCGGAAACTCAAATAGCAGGTCCAGTTTTTTATTCTACTAGATGATTTCAGCAGAATTCCTGGGTGGGCTCAGAGATGAAGGTCTTCCTTGTTCAAAATAATCTGTAAAGTTATGAATAATTATCAGCTGCTTCTTCAGATAAGCAGATGTAAATATGTGGTTATAAGGTTTGTGAAAATCGGGGAGCCATGGCAACTACTGTAGACAAAAAAAAAAAAATGAAGTGCTAACAGTTGACTTCAAGGAAAAAAAGTGTTTATGAACTGCCTCAAGAATTCAAAATGATCACTTTTAAAAAGCTCAGTGAGCGACAGGGCAAAATAGAAACAAAATGGATTTAAGATTGTACTCCATGTGGGCCAGGGAGTTAGCTCAGTGGTTACAGCACCTGTCTTACAAGCGCAAGGGCCCAGGTTCGATTCCCCGGTAACCACATACCATACTGGGCGTGGAGACTCATGCCCAGCAGCAACCAGTACCACATACCACAGTGCCAAGTGTGGTGGCTCATGCCTGTAATCCCAGCACTCGGAGAGAGAGGCAGGAGGATTGCTGTGATGTGAGTTTGAGGCTCAGCTCAGAGCCAGCCTGAACTACAAAGCGAGACCCTGTCTCAAAAAAAAAAAAAAAAATAAATAAATAAATAAATAAATAAAAGATTGTACTCCATGAACAGCAATGTGATGGAATCTAAAAGAGAGCTAAACAGAAAATTAAAAGCTAAATAATATGATAAGTGAAGTGAAAATTTCCACAGAGAGCTTTTAAGCAGAAGAAAGTATCAGTCATTTGAGTTAGCCAGGTGCAGAAAGAAGGAAGAAGGAAACTATGTGTGGAAAAACTTGACTATCAAAGCAACCAACATATGTGTCCCGAGAATTCCAGAAGACACAAAGAAAAAACACATTTGAAGAATAAGTGATTAATAGTGTGAAATGAATAATAATGTGAAATTTTCCACTGGTATGCTTTGTCCTTAACTAGAAGGTTGCAATTTCTCTTTCCCTCCCATATTATTCAAGTTTCTCCTCTCAATAGTTCCTTTTCTTCTCATGCACCAAAAGAAAAGTATACTTATCCCACAGAGAGCAATATTTTACTTTAATTAAAAGGAACATTAGGAGATGATCTCTTAATTATTGTGTATATCCACTAACATCTACATAAAATAAATGAAAGTTATCATGTATATGCAAATATATTGCATTTTGCATCATTTACTGTATTTTATTTCACAATTATATGATTGAGAATATTCCCATTTAATAACTTTACTAATTAGGAGTGTATCTGAGAACCAGAGGTTCAATAAGAATTTTTCAAAGATATTTTAAGAGTGTCACAGAACTCATAAGCAGAATACTGTATTTTCATGCATGGTTGGTCTGCAGACAATTGGGATGTTCCACAAAGCTGCCTTTAATTTGAAATGCATGTGCAATGAATAGAGGGTAAAATGTGCATAGAGTTGGAAATTCTATAATCTGGGCACGAGAAGTGACTCTACAGAAATGTATTGAAAGTATATTAGAGATAATCACTGGCTGAGCCAAAGAAACAAAGTTGTGTTTCAAAGCAATGTCACATTGTTCAAGC
>PVIR01006531.1:0-34707 GCA_004026965.1 Petromus typicus
TGGAGACTGAAGTCTTTTGTTTTAGGGTAAATAAACCTTATTCATCAAGCCTTTCAGGACTAACTTGTTCATCTTACAGAATTGGCATTAGTTCTTCAATTTTTCCCCTACTAATGTATAATGGAAAATATCTTTACTCTGGACACACTGGAGTCCTATAAACTTGTTGCTTGGTACTTAAATACATCTTTATATTTACCTGAATGAAGAAGAAAGCAAAGAAATAAATTTCAATACCAACCAACACTAGGAACCAATCTAAACTATTTATACATTTTCTGTTCTTTCTAAAATGATGTATTTTTTAAGGAAAAGGGAATCTAAGCAATAAAATCAATTAAAAATTTAGAAAATAATTAGTAAATGTCCTCAATAAATAAACAAATGTTCATTTATCTTGGTATAGCAGCAAAAATCTGAAGTTTTCTATAAGGATTGCAACTTCAGAATAGGATGTAAGCCAAAAAAAAAAAAAAAAAAGAAGAAGAATTATTTTTTAGCACTGAAAGATCAGATAACATACATACACAAAAATCTCCATGGCTCATGCTTCCCTTTCTTTAGTACTTTGTTATCAGAGTTATCCCCATACCACTCAGCTTATGGTGTCAGAGAGTAGCCAGCTGGAGGTATTTCTAAAAATTGGAAAATAAAACCACTTATTATTTTTACAACTTGTACATTTGGTTTAAAAAATAAAGTTTTTATCAGAAATCAGTTGCTAGGGAGTTACTAAAATAAATTTTAAAATGGTCTAAAATTAATTTAAAAATATCTTCAAATGTATAAAAAATAACTTTTTTGATTACAGAATGTATAAAATGAGGAAGTTGGAGTAAGATGTTTGAAAAGTAAGTGAGCCACTGAGCAGTTCACCCCTGGGCCCCATGGAGCAAGAGAGCCCAAGTTCCATCACTTCCTTCCTTTGCTCACTGCGGCTTCTGTTTACTGAGCTGAGAGCAGTTTCAATGCAGAGCAAGAACACCAACCTGAGGGACTAATGTGCAACAGAGAGAGAGATGGAGAAGCCCAGGTCAGAAAGGAGACGAAGAGCCCGAGGCTGAGAGGCTGCTGGTTTTGTAACTCGAGGACTAGCACTTAGAGACATCCCTATAGAAAGTTTGGTTTCCATCACACTGCCTCCCAAGTGCTGGGTGTGGGTGTGAGGCCCCACGCCCGGCACTGGTATACGGTCCTGATTGCTGGCGGTGTGAGTCTCCACGCCCCTCATTGCTGTATGTGGTTACTGGGAATCTAACCCGGACCCTTGTGCTTGCAAGACAGGCACCAGAACCACTAAGCTAAGTCCCAGCCCCCAAACCTGAAAATCTTAAGTGTTATCTTTGTCCCTGTAAGTGACAAATATTTATTGATCCATGGTAGGCACTGTTCCAGGCACACGGGAGACTGTATGGCAGTAAACAGAGCCTGTTCCTGTGTTCCACTCTGGGGTGAACAACAATTTACAAGCAAATGCTTGATGTCTGGGAGTGAAGTACAGCAGGCAGCAGCTAATGGCAAGGCTGGGAGGTCACACTTAGAGGTGCCGAGGAGAGACCAGGCCTCTCTGTACTTGCTGTCTTCTTCAGCATCCGTGCTGCACCATAATCTTTCCTTGGGAGCTCTCCACAGCTGCACAAGCTGGGAAGAAAGCCATTGCCACCTCCTTTATGCCCCACAAACCACCTGGAGCCCCTCCTGACCCATCTCCAAGGCCAAATCTTTTCTGGTCCCTCAAGCTACTGTGGACCTGCTTGAGAGCTTGAGTATTTAAAGTGTATACTAGGGGCCGGGGAGTTAGCTCAGTGGTTCCAGCGCCTATCTTGCAAGCTCAAGGGCCCGGGTTCGATTCCCCGGTAACCACATACCATACTGGGTGTGGAGACTCACGCCCAGCAGCAACCAGTACCACATACCACAGTGCCGGGCGTGGTGGCTCACGCCTGTAATCCCAGCACTCGGGAGGCAGAGGCAGGAGGATTGTGATGTGAGTTTGAGGCTGAGCTCAGGGCCAGCCTGAACCACAAAGCGAGACTCTGTCTCAAAAAACCTAAAAAATAAAATAAAGTCTATACTAGGAGTTTAAGAATATATCAAGCACACAGGGGTGCGAGGGTCCATGCACTTTAGTAAGGGTTAATAAAAGTTAGAAGCAATTAAAAAGTAACAAAAATAAGAAAATGGGTAAGATCTAAGTGACCAAAGTATAGTACCAAGTCTAATATACAAGGAATTAGAATCCCCAAAATAAACACAAATTATTAGAGGAGAAAACATGTTTAAAATAGTAACCATTGGGCTGGAATTCAAGCTCTGTAACACAGAGCCTGCCTTGAGGATAGAAGATCCCAGGTTCTATATCTGGTACCAGAAAGAAGTAGATAAAAATAGTGACTATAAACCACCTAAATTTGATGAAAAATATGAACTTATAGCTCCAAGAAGTTCAGTAAGTCTAGGCAGGATATATTAAGAAAGTAATAATCAAAAAGTCACCATCAAACTTCTCAAAATGAAAGAAAAGGAGAAATTTTAGAAAGAAAGAAACAAAAAAACCCAAAATGTGACATAGAAATATGGGGTAATGGTAAGAATAACCCCATAGCGCTGGGGCAGAGCTCATTAACAACATGCATGGTCAGTAGGTGCAGCCTTTGTTTTAGCCTTAGGGCTGAAAGAAAAGAATAGAAGCCAATATACAAGAACCAATGAAAACCAGAAGAAAACAAATTAACATTGTAAAATGCTAAAAGAAATGAGATGATCAAAATCGTATTCAGTGAACATATCTTTCTAATGTAAGATGCAATAAAATATTTTCAGGTAAATGATAGCTGAAAGAATTATCAGAAAAAGCTCTGTCTCATAAATGCTAAAAGATAATCTTATATGAAGAAAACAGATTCATGTACAAATGAAGACCTGAGTGGTACGAGGTAATGAAGAAATATGCAATACAAATAACTAAATAATTGTAAAGTGTGTTTAAGAAAAATTGACAGTTTAAGCAAGTAAAAATTGGACCAAAGTTCTGAACAGACACTCCACCAAAAAACACTCACTAGTGATTAATTTGGAACATGAAAAATATGAATATTTTTCAGGGAAATGTAAATTAAAACTATAATGCATTGTCACTAACAAACCACTAGATTGGTCAAAATTATAAAATCTGATTATTTCAAGTGTTGGCAGATTATTTGAATAGCTAGAGAACTCACATATTGCTCTGGTAATATGAAGATGTTGAATTGGTTTGAATAAGCGGTATCTTTGTTAAATTTGAAAATGTCTATCCTAAGACTTAGTTATTTCCACTCAAGTGTTTAGCTAAAGAAATGAAAACACATGACCACAAAGTGCCTTGTGAAGAAATGTTCCAAGAAGCTACACATACATCGGTTTCAAACTTCAAACAACCCAGAAGTTCCGCTAGGAGAACAAACAGACAGATTGTCTAGTCACATAATGGAGAGTTACTCAGCAGCGGAAGAACAGACTCTGACACGAAACCAAACGTAGGCTTCTAAAACACTGCATTATCCAAGAGAAGTCAGAGGTAAAGGAGATAGTACGTAGCGTGTGTTCAAGAGCTTTTAAAGCAGTGGAGATAAACTGATAGAGATCTTAAGATTAGCTGCCGGAAACTGGAAGAAAAACTCATTGGAGATGGCAGGAGGAAACTTTGCAAGTTGAGGAAAATGTTCTGTATTTTTCTCTTAGCTTTTATTGTGCAACCAACAACATCAAAACTTTACAGCACAGAGCAGTGTTGGCATTATCACTAGATTTTGTTGCCTTCCTTAGGTGATTTTCTCCTCTAAACAAGCTCTGCTACATCTGTAGACCCTATAGGCTCTGGGCTGGAATTCCTGGCTTCTCCTTGGGGTCCCCATCCTGTCCCACCCCAGCCCACCTCACTCATATCTTTCTCTGGAGCTGAAGTGCATCAAGTTGCAATCCATGAGAGATTTTTGTCGTATTTGTTATCATCCCACTGGTAAAGCAAATTATATGACTAAGCTTAGGCTTACTAGTGGAAAAACAGGAACCATCACTGGAAGAACAAGCTACAACATAGATGAATAAAGAGAATTCTTTTTTAATCCCTAATCTTGATTAAAATATTTAATCATGTGTACACATAGTACAAATATATATTTAAAATTGCCACACACTTTATTATACCTAGGTTTTATCTACATATGAAATTACTAATATGAAAGAAGGAAATGTGTCTATGCTTGAGGTGGGAGTGACCATATATTGTGGTTTATGATGGCATTTATCATGCTTTTGGTAACAAGAAATTTGAAAATCTGACTGAAATACATTCAAACACCAAAGAAGATTTACTATTTCTGAAATGAAGAGACCAGCTGTAGTTCAGGTATGGGCTGCTCCAGGCTCTAGCACCGTGGTTCCTCAGTTCCCTGCTCTTCGTCTGGCAGATGCTTTTGCCATGACCACACAGTGGTCAGTACTCTGCGTTGCAAGTAGATGCTTTTGTGAGAGTATTATTTTTCATGACACTAAAAGAGCTACAGCCATCTAAGGTCTTACATATGTACACTATCCTGAAGGAAAAGTACATGCAGATTCTCTTCCATCAACCAACAAACAGAAGTCAAGGGTTGCACCTGAAATGGAGCCAGTTTAGATCCTAAATTGGGACTGCTACTAAAATAGGCCTCATGCTTGTCTATGAGACTTTCCTAATAACCAGGAGAAGACTTGGTTAAGGTAATGTGAAGTAAAACCCAACCTTGAAGGTAGAAATGTGTTAATCATACTCTAACCTCGTAGCAGCTACCCAGGGGAGAATAAATGCTGTGAAGGCAATCAAACTACACAGAGCACATGAGTTAGAGGGCCTATGATATGTGAAAATCAAGATGAAAATGAGAAAAATAAGTTGAGTAAGCTAAATAATAAAAAACTGAGAAAGAGAAAGGAGATTTGGGACCAAGTCAGGCAGTACACACTGTATCCTGAATACTCAACAGTCCAAGGCAAGAGGATCCAGGTTTTCATTCAACCTGGAAACCTAACAAGACCCTATTTTGAATCAAACAATAAAAAATTTTAGTGGTTTTTGTTTGTTTGTTTGTTTGTTTTTGGCAGTACCAAGGATCGAGCTCAGGACCTTGCGTTTTACCAGGCAGGTGCAGTACCCCTGAGCTACATCCCAACCCTGATGAAAATTGTCTAATGATGTAGTTCAAGGGTAGGACACCCTAGGATTCAATCTCTAGTAATTTCAGAAGAAAACAAGTTTTTGGAATCTGATATAATCCATAGTCAGAAGATGATGGGCATGGAGGGCTTATGTAAGCAAGTGTAAAGCCCTTGCCCAGCACGCAAGAGGACCTGCGTCTGATCCCGGCCCTGAAACAGAACAGAGACACAGTGGGGAGTATAGAGGCGAGAAGAACAGGGGAAATGCTGGGTTTGCTTTATTTTAGTCCCACATGACATGACCTAAAATGGTGAAATATGAAAGATGGTCACGGTGTGAATGCTATTTTTATTAGGTTGGTTTTTTTTTTTTGACAGGTAAGTGTAACTCGCTAGCTATGGCTTCTTTTGTCCTGTGGCGTCTGCCCCGCACCTGTTTGTTTTTACGTTGCTATGGAGTTGCTCTGCATGGAACAGCTGCACTCTGAGTTATACCCACTTTGAGACACTAATCCAGTTTCTCCTCACTCTGCATGTTTTCTTACTACACAGTATTTCACACCCAACTGCTGCTGTGCTGTTAGGACCCCGAGACCTAGAAAGCCAGGGAAGGGCTTTAGAAATCTGCTTAGGGAAGAAATTATATTCTCCTCCCAGATATTTCTTTCTTACCTGGAGGGGAAACAGGGTGGTAGTGAGTTTATTTTGTTACCACGTTGGCAGTGCGTGTTTTTGTCCTTGTGTGGAGCTCATACTAGTATATAACACATTCCAACTCCCTTTCATCCTCTTCCTCTCCCTTCTCCCCCTCTCTTGATTCCCTTTCCATTCGAGAAAGATCTGTCTCCTGGTCACCACTGGATGGTTCCAACAGATAGATTCCAGGACCTTGTGCAGGATGAGCAAAGAATTCCAAAGCGCATATGCAATCATAGAAGAAAAGCAGCCACATTTATTAAGGTTGTGGTAAGATTTGCCTAGGGAAGGTCTGTGTGAGCAGAGATCAAAAGGGGGGCTAGGCCTGAAACATGATGTCAGACAACAGGGAAATAAGGCATAACACTGGTGCATACGAAAAAAAGTCAGACCTTGGATTTTAAAGGAAGTATGCTTCAGCCCAGGCCTGACAGTGGGCCTCTGGGTAAGTATGACAGGAATGGTTGGCGGGTGTTAAGTCGTCTCTGGCACTTTCTGAACACTGATGTTCCAGAATTCAATCTGATTAAATCATAGACGTGAGGTGCAGTCCACTAGTACATTTCTACTAGGGCAAAAGTTACAGAAAGATCGATTTAAGAGCTCTCACGAGCATGTGCTCTGGCCTGGGGCTTCAACGATTTCCTGGGTCTTTGATATTTATTTTATTTTATGCTTCTGTCAGAACATTGGAAGGACCTCTGCCCAGACAAACTGGTGGAAGGGAGTGGTCTCCCAGCTCCCTCTGTACTACCTACTTTGTCCTCACTTTCTGTTATACTTTTATTTTATTCTTTATTTATATTTTGGGTTTCAAATATAACAGGAGTCCTTCTTTGACATTTCCATGTTCTCTCGTGAACATTTGAGCTACCAGCTGAGAATCATCTTTCTGACTTGAAGTTCACCAAGTGGGAACTGCAAAAGCTATGGGAGAAGAAATATACCAGGTCTTAGCCATCATTTATATTTCACTGTGAAAAAGATCTACATGAACAAGATAGGAGGAGCAGAGGAGGTATCTGAGTGTGGGAAGACAATGAAAAATTCTAAGCAGTTTTAGAGATCACATTCTGATATAAGAAAAATATAATTTCTGGTCTGTTAAATGTACTGGATTCTGGTCTCACAACATTGAGATATGAAGTCAGAAACTAAAGGAAGAAGTCAGGAGTTTTATTGGAAATAATGAGAAGAGTAGCTCCTGGATTTCCAGGAGCCTGAAGTGTGTGGGACTAAGGCCCTTTGTCAGGAGTAACTTATACATCAAAGTCACAACCTGAGCACATCTATCAAAGTAAGACCAACCTGTAGGATTATAAGTATATCCACTGGGTTAATGTCTACCAGGGAAATGAGTCTCGTAGTAAGAGTACATGGAAAGAAAAGGGCATTTGGTGATGAAATGGGTTCAGAGGCTCTGATCACTTACCTGGGTGACAGACACCCATCCAGATTTACTGGGCCACATGGTGGTACTTACAGGATAATATCAAGTTACTGTATATCCCTCGGGAGGTACATAAGCCTTGATGTTACATCTCTGCCTTGAGGCCTGGCCTTCTTCAGAGCCAGCAACAATTCTGAAGTCTTTATCTTTGTGGTGACTTTTTTGAGAGTCCTGTCCTTCTCTGGCTGTGTATTAATATCTATCTAACTTGCCTGCCTAAAATAGTTTCACTACAAAGCTTTCCCTAGAAGAAAACTATAGTAATTAAGATAAACAACTTTTGTTTTATAATTGTGCAGAGTCTAGACTTGGATGGCATCTCAGCAACTATAGTAAGTGCAGAAGAGTGGAAATAAAGCAGCACTAGTGTATTGTTTTCAAAGGACAAGGGTATGGTCTGTATCTAGATATACTCCCCCTCCCCAGCTCTTGTACTCACAGGTAGGGCTTTGGAGGTGGTTGAAATTTGGGTGTGTGGTACTCATGACTAGATTAATCCATTAATGGGTTTATAGCTAAACATGAATTGGGAGATGAAGCCTAGTTGGAGGAGTTTGATCACTGGGTGTGTGGACTATAAAAGTCTGTCTCCTTCCTTTCTCCCATGATCCTTCTGTGCTTCATGGTGCCGTGTCATGTTTTTCTTCCACCCACCCTGTTTTGGAGCCAGCAAATTATGGAGTGAAACTTCTACAACCTCTGAGGCAAAATAAACCTTTCCTCCTTTAACTTTTGAATACCACAGATTATGTTTCAGAGACAAAAAAAGGAGAATCAAGTTGTGTCATGTACAGGTACGAATTCTCAATATTAAATGTGATCACAATTTATGTATAAAATGTACCCAAAAAATCAATTTTTAAAAAGTAACTCAGATAGATTTTGGTACCATAAGTAGAGTTATTATTATGGTGCTACCTGGAACTGGCTTGCAGAAAGAGTTTGGAAAGATTTGGAGAAAAAGCCCTAGAATGCTGTCTGCTAAGCTTGATGGGAGACTGGTCTGACCTCGAAAGACCACAGTACTGGCACAAAGGCAACCGATAAAGAACCACGGTCAGGAGGCTTCAGTAGAAAACAAGGACTACATTGGCAGTTTTATTCCAGGCTATGTGTATTATGCTCTGGGTGAAGATTTATCTGCCGTTTGCTCATTTCTCAAGACATTGTGGGAGACTGAAATCAAGGTCAGCAGACTAACTGATCTGGCAGAAGAAATTTGAAGGAAGTTTAATGCTGAGGTGGAGGTTGCTCTTGGTCAGCTGTACCATGACAGGTAAAAGTGAAAGACAGATAAATGACTTAACGTTTTGACTTGACCAGGAAAGAAGCACCTGTAAAGTTGCTGCTTGCAGCTGTGAAAGAGAAGAGAATTTGGTTGCTGAAAATATTTGCATTAAAAAGACTATAAGTGCTCTGGCACAGGATAACAAGAAAAAGACACAGAGGCACTATAAGGAAACAAGGTCAATCTTGGGCAGCTCAACATTGCAAAGGTGAAAGATTTTGCTTTGAGAAAGAGGCCCCTGGGCATCATGCTCCTGTGTGGTGGTAGCCTAGGGAATTTGTATTCTGGGATTGGGGTCATAGTGCTCAGCAACCCCCTCACTGGACTCCAGCATCCAAGGAGGAAGAAACCTAGTAATTGCTGCAGCTGTCAGCAACTACTAGCTTCATGCGAGAGTTGTGGGGTCAAGGGGACTTCCCTCCAGATCTCAGAAGGTTTGGAAGGGCAGACAGTGTGCCCCAAGAGGGCAGCGTGTGAAGCTAGAGGTGCCGCGGGGTCCCCAGAAGACTGGAGAAGCAAGGAGTACGGGTTGTCCGAGGAAAGCTTCAGGGAGTGAGAGGAACCAGGAGGTCTAAAACCACTGGCAGTGTGTAAGCACAAAGTCACGGGAGCCCCTTGGAGTTGGTAACTTTCCACAGGTGGCCCTGGATGCTCGACCTGCAAGTATGGGATTTAATCCTTGCTCTGCTGGGTTTTCATTTTGCCTTGATCCCACTCCTTTCCGTCCTCTTATCTGTACCATTTGGAAAGGAAAAGTCTGTTCTGTGACATTGTTATGTTGAAAGTGTTTAATTTCTTTTTGATTTTTACAGGGCTCACAACCTAGAGGTTGTCTTAAATTTCAGAGACTTTGGACTTGGGCTTTTCAGCAACCCTGAAATTATTAGGACTTTAGGAAATCTTAGAAATGGACCAAATTCATGTTGGATAAAGGGATGTACGTGAATGTTGTGAGGACAAGAGTAGAATGTTATGGTTTATATCTGGAGGTCCCCTCAAAGCCTCATGTGATCATCAGTGGAGCTTTGGCAGGTGCTTGGATATTGGGGCCATGCTACTCATCACTGGATCAGACCACTGATGTACTGCAATGTTGTAAAGCCTGGTTTGGAGGAGGTGGATCACTGCAGGCATGGAAGTGTCTATCTCCTTTCCTCCAGTGATCTTATTCTCTGCTTCTTGTCGCCATATCAGTGTATTCTCTGACATGTTACCCTGCAATGGATGATGGACTAGAGTCTCTACAAATGATGAGCCAAAATAAACCTTTCCTCCTTGACTTAGTTACTCTTTCTTGTTACTGAGACTAAAACCTGACACCCACAAGTTAGAGAGGAAAAGTTTATTCAGTTCAGTGTTGGAAGAGATTTCATTTCGTATCTGGCTGGCTCCAAGGCAGAGTGGTACATGGCAGAGGGCATCACAAAAAAGAAACAATGCATGGCACCCAAAGTAGCAAGAGCAACAATGGACTTTAGCAGTGTCTTTATGCCCCTTTTATATTTCCTAAACTGCTCAAGGAAGGGAGCACTTACCCTCTTAACCCTGTGCCCTCGAGCCTAGCACTGCACCATAAATCAGTTCCAGTATCACATCCTCTAGATCCAGCCATCGCTGAAAAATGTGCCCTGCCCATGACTACATGAAGCTTTGGAAGGACCTCTAGACACAACCTAATAACACTCCTTTAAGTTGTGGGTGTCAAGTTTCATGTCTCAGCAGTGAAAAAGTAACTGAGAAAGACAAAAAACCATTACGAAACAGGGTGAGAGCCTTCCCCGGGGAGCCCTGAAACCTGTCTTGAAGACCACTTCAGCTACTGCCTGCTGATGTTGCCTGAGGCCGGTGAGGTCTTCTTACACCTCCATTTCCATATTCGAAGACTGGGGTTAAAGCATTTATCTTACAGTATAATTATGAGAGTTAAAATGCAAGCTACATGAGTAAACCTATATCATGTTATTATAGTATTAATCTCACCAAATTAGCCACTGTCACAGTGGGCAGGGATGTGAAGAAAAGGCTGAAAATGAGGAAGAATGATTTCTTGTACCCACATTTTTGAAGCCAAGAAAATTCAAAACATTCATTCTTCATGACCTACTTTTATATCCAACAACACAACAGACATGCTGACAATTCTTACCTTTGTGAGCTACGGAGTAACCAAGAAGGTAGTGTAAGGTGAGATCGAGGCATGATTGGGGCCACTGAGGCAGCAAGATCTAAGCAAACAGAGTGAGTTTTATTATGATCTGGGTACAGATGGGCCATGGGCAAAAAAGCCATTGGCTCTGAGACGAGGGTGTGCACGGCTGTCCGCGGAGTGTAGGACGGGGGGTGCCCCAGAGGGTGGGGAGAGTCTCTGGGGTCACGGGCCTGCAGCTGGCTGGTAATGCTGGAAGGAGCAGCAAGGCTGCAGTCAATACAGCAGGTCTCATCAGCTTTCTTGTGGTTAACCTGGGCGGTGGCTGCTCCCTGTGACCCTTGTGCTCTGTGGATAGATACCATCCTCCTTCTAGAATGCATATGACTTGCTATCATGGTATACCAGCTTGAAAGTATGATATACAGGGAAATGTGAAAATAAAATTAATATTAGGCTGAATGGCCGAAGAGGTTCAAATACTTAAATGTAACTCCTTGTGGGATGATATTTGCATCTTCTTTCACTGCACAAAGAAGTTGACATGTACTAGGTACTTTTAGCTCCTCACAGAAATCACTGGAATAAAATATGAGGTTTCATTCTGAGCAGTGAGCTTGAGCCTCCACATCTAGGGTGTCTGGTTCGAAGCTTAAAGGCCTGGCCACCGATGAATTTTGCTTCACAGTTCTTCTCCAGTCATTCAGTTTGCTGAAAATCTTGATGGCAGAAATCAAGAGTGGATCTTTCTTGTTTTCACTCATAACTCAAATATAGCCCTTTCAGTTCTGAAGTTACTAACACTACATAAGGACTCTAGAGAAAAATGAACTGCAGGCTTAGCAGCTGTTTACTAGATCTCCCTCTCTGCCCCTGAGAGTCACTGTGCTGTGGGAGGCACCATCCCCTTTCCCAGGCAGAGCAGACTGCTCTTATCGCAGATCTGCTCTTAACCAAACACTCTTACAATAAATCAGGCACCCTGGTGTTTGATGCCATTAGCCTCTGACCCTGAAGAACTTCCTCAGAAGGGAACAGATTACCTAGCACTGTTTAGGGAACTTGGTCATTCAAAGAAAACTTAAAAGCCAAAAGAACAGGACCATGATTCATTAACTTAAGAGCCAAAAATTTCCCCTGTTTAGGAGGGCTATGGAGGGAAAGAAAAGAAGTGGAGGTAGACTTTTGAAAGGCCGTGCTTTTATAGATCAAATATTTCTTCACCTCCACCCAACCCAGGCAGACCTAACATCCTAATATGTGTTCTCCAAGGTCCTAAGAGGAAGGGCCTACAACTACATTTCAAGATAACAAACACAAAAAATATAAAATGCCTCTAATTAATACAAAGTCTGCCTCATGTCAGAAATCATTTGGAACACTGAATGCAGCATTTCTTTCACAAGAGGGAAGAGCACGAGGGAACGTTTACGAGGAGGATTATATTTTCAGTCAGATTTTGTAACTCAACAGAAGATGCAGAAAGAATGAACCGTAGTTTAAATCTTATTCAATAAAATATGGAACTCGGTGATATTTATCTCTCCCTACAGACTTGTACCCACTGGCACAAGCTGAAGACTGTCTCAACCAATCGCGTGTGTTTGGGGCTTGCACTCTACAGCCAAAGGCTGCGTACGTTTGCCTTCCTCTCACTCTTCCTCTGGTTCTGGTGATTCTTGGAAGAAAATAATTTTCTAATTATTAAAACACAGTAAGTTGCAGATGACTTGGTGGAAACACTTTCCTGAAGACTGCCTGTACCTGTGGATATTGAGTGGCTTATGCAGTGCAAGGCATATGTGGGTGATCTTTAATTTCAAAAGATGCTTCGGGAAGGAGGAGATAGACAGAATCCTTAAGAAGAACGCATTACAGGTTTTTAAAATCAAGTTAGTCAAGGAAGTGGGCATAAGATGGACTCCTATCGGGGGTCACAAGAGGGGGCCATACTAGTACATTAACCGGCAACCAACACTTAATAATACAGAACAATAAAAATAACAGTGTGATATTAGTAAGCCAAGTAGGGTAGAACATTGAGTGAAATGGAAACATTTAAAGGATATTTCCAAATTTTAAAAACTCATGAGCCTCTGAAAGCGCTATGCATGTTAAAATCTACTTAACACGGCATGGTAAGGGCTGTGCTAGTGACTCACAGAAGATACTGAGGGGTTCAGAGAAAATTAAGATTGTTTCTGATTAAGAGATTCTTCCTAGTATTATTACTCATTTCTGCTGTATTTCTTCCTCTCTTATGAGACTGTCTAGATTTCAAAAATCCAAACTACTACTTATAGAGTGGCTGGTATTTTAAAAAGGCACCTATCCATCATCTATCTCCATGAGCTATGTACAAACTACACAAAGTTTCACTTTCCTCATTTTTTCAAAGAAGAAAATTAACTCCGAGATCTTAAGGCTCAAGTCATACAGCTACTAAGCACTAGTATTTTACATGTAATTTCAGTTCTACCTGATCTTGTACTCAAATTTTCTACTTCTCTGACTTTACATCCATGTAAGCATAACAGCATTCATAAATAAATTGTTATGGAGCAGAATACCACTGGTATTAGACAGAGAAAGGACAGCTAAGGGAACCACAAAGTACCCACAGTAAGTTCTGTAGCAATCTAAATTGTCAGAGTGGCTCCTTTAGCAAGATGTATCCCTGGCAAACACATTCATGAATCAGAATATCCAAAATAGTGAGAGAAAAAATTTTTAAAAGCTGTGCTGAACAAATGATACCTCCTTTTCTCACAGAACACTCTTCAGATAATATAAAAAGGAACTGTCTTCTGTTCTCCCCCGAACAGCACAGAAATGTATTCTAAGGAAAAATTCTCATATGATTCTTAATTACATAAAGCTGACTATTTAGGGTGAAATTCTTCCTAAAATAAAGGGAGTCAGGCAGAACCTATCAGAGCATCTCCCCAGACTCTAAGGAGCAACTACTTTAAGGGGTGTAGACTGAAGGTCAGAGAGGGTCCACCAGAGAAATGCAGTGGCTTCCAAGGCATGTGTGGGAAGAGTGGGAAATTCATTCACACAAATTTGGGAACTAGACAAGTCCCGTCACCATCACCTTCAAAACCAGCCACGTCAGTCTAATGGATAGCTCCTCCTGCCTTCCCCGTGCACTCTGTGTGACTTGTTTTACACACGTTGAAATTCATCTTAAGCCATTGTTTTAGGCAGGAGAGATACGTGGGAAGGGGAATGGTGCAACCGTTGAAAATTGTTAACTTTCATCACTGTTCTCACAGAACAAGAATGTGTCAGTATCTCCACAAATTATTAAATGGGATAATCCGCATAGTGCTACCCAAATACGACAGGCCTGGCAACAAGAAACAAAGAAAGCAAGAAAGCACAGTGGCAGCCCTGGTGCACCTCCAGGGCAGAACCCTGGCTTCTCACATGTGAGGCTCTGGGTTTAATTCCCCACACTGCAAATAAGCAAAACAGGTAAAAGTTGGGGTGGGGTATCGAAAATGATCAAGGTACTTTATTCACTTAGCAGTTTACCAAAATAAAACTCACTTCTGTATTACAAATATGCACTAAAAATGGTAATAGTTTTTTCTAGAATGAATACTTTCTTTTAATTGTTATTACTATCATAGTACACAAAACAATTATATCAATTAACCCCTTGACCTTTTGGGAATCTAAATTTCTTCAAAAGGAAATTGTATTTCCCTTTTGTGATGGTTACTATTCTTTGATGGAAACCACATTTTTTAGCTCTATGTTCTTATCATTGTGTCTAAATTATCTGTAAATTTCCATCCTTCTTTCTGTACTCCCCATATGCATTCATCTCCCACCCAACCCTCTAACCAAGGGTCTCCTTGGGCCACGTCGCCCTCCCTAACACCACCTTCTAAGTTTTCCTCTGTTTTTCCACCTCGGCTTCCTCTATCACTTCTGCACCTTTGACCATGGACACACCAACAGCAGCCAGCTAATCACCACCCATTTCTTTTCTTGCAGCCAACTGGCTTTTGGGAAACATTATGTCATGATGACATGGAGTTCTTCAGATGTTCACAAGTCAATCTGGAAACTCAGACCCTAAATTGAAAACACATTCCCGCAGAAACGAGATGCAGATTGTCCTGTGCACGGAGGGACTGTGGGAACAGAACAGGATGGCGTGACTGCAGGAAGGCGAGGAGACAGACTGAGGCAGCCTCCTCCCCAGGGCCTCCACCCCACCCGTCCTTCGGGGGTTCCCATCAATTATCCCCCCTTGCCTAATATCCCATCAATTATCCCCCCTAAAAACCTTGCCTGTTTTTAGGTAGAATAATGGTAAGACTGGAGAAAAGGCCCTTAAAGAAAACCTTTTTGGGGGTGCCTTGGCACTAAGCAGCCCTTCTCTTGAAATAGTCTCCTGAATTTCCCAGGCAGGGCTTGAAGCTGTCGTAGTCCTTCTGAAGCTATCTAAAATGCTGGGGTTATAAGTGTGTACCAGCACGCTGGACTCAGAGCCCACATTTTGAAGTGGAAGTTGGAGCTCTTCTCCCGTATCCCAGCCCCAGCTCACACACAGCAATCAGGGTTGCTCACATCCTTTCTTGAAACCCTGTGTACTTTTCTGAGGAGCTACATCTTTTCCTGAAATCTTATAGTTCCCGACTGAGGAAAAGGACAGGCTAACATGCCTTCTCCCTTCCCTGTAGTATTAAGATTTTGTTTGTTTGTTTGTTTCTTTTTTTTTTTTTTTTTTTTGAGACAGAGCCTTGGTTTTGTAGTTCAGGCTGGCCCTGAGCTCAGCCTTAAACTCACAGCAATCCTCCTGCTTCTGCCTCCCAGGTGCTGAGATTACAGGCATGAGCCACCACACCCAGCACTGTGGCATGTGGTTCTGTTTGCTGGTGGGTGTGAATCTCCATGCTCAGCATTGTTGTATGTGGTTACCGGGGATCGAATCTGCTTGCAAGGCAGGCGCAGAACCACTGAGCTTAATCCCTGGCCCTTTTTTAAATGTATATGCCTAGTCTAAATCCCTCTACTCTTAAAAGTATTTGCTATTTTCATATTCTCTTCTCATAAGGTTGCTAGAACAGAGAAAAAAATTAATTACTACATGTAAAAGATTTCAAACCAGTATATGAAATTACTGCTAAGAAGGCCCTTTTCCATGGAGCCTCCTCTTTTCATCAATTAGAAATTAATTCCTGACTTGTATAGCACAGTTTTTCAGTGCTTATTATATCATCTGCCATAATTCTCATCTGAAAATAGGGCCAGTGTGAGGACAGTTGCATGTGATAACAATGGTCATAGCAGCCAGTAAGATTATGTAGCTCTTTCTGTGTTCAAGGATAATGCTTGTATTAGGCAAGATAATGCAGTGACAGTAAAAAAGACCTTAAAAGTGTTCTAATTAAAACTCTATTTCTCATTCACAATATTCTGCTTCTTGTGTTCATTTAAGGACCAAGATAACATCTGCAATACTATTTTCAGGACAAAGCCTCGGGGTTCCCTGTGGTCAGCAACATTCCCTTCATCAGAAAGCAGAAGGGTCATAAACTCAAGATCGGCCTGGGCAACCTAGTTAAATTCTGTCTCAAAATTCCAAAGACAGTTGAGTAGTAAAGTGGTGAAGCAATTTCTTCCCATGTGTGAGGTCTTGGGTTCAATCCTCAGGACCACAAAAAACACAATAGTGTACAAGAGAGACATAGTCTTTGCCGTACTGGAAAGGAAGACTATAAAATAATACTAATAAATGCATGCATAGAATATTTACAACTTTTGATAAATACTAAAAAGGAAATAAAAAGAGTAGCACTGTAAAAATTAACCAGGGGGAGAGATCTACTTTAGGAAGTGTGATAGCTGTTGTTCAATTTGAGTAAGCAATGCCCATCTGATTGGTTTAATACAGTTCGGGGTACGAATGAATCAGTTTACTGAAAATCAAAGACCCACCCTGGGTGTGTAGGCACCAACCAAACAGGTTTGTAGCCTGGGTAGAACAAAAAAGAGAAAGGAGAGAGAAGCCTCCGTCCTGTTCTTCAGAGGAGCTACAGTCTTCATGTTAGTCTTGGTCATCCACCATTCGATTTCTGTCCTAGACCATTCAGCCTCCTCATAGAATCTCACAGGACTCTACAGTGAGCTCCAGTCCTTTCAGTTCTGACTGGACCCTTTGGATCTTCGGTTCACACTTTGGATTCTTCTACTTCTGACTCTGTAGGTGGCCACTGTAAACTATGTATATGTGATAAGATCTTTTTCTTTAACGAGCACTGGCTGATACAGAAAGGATGCGAATCCCATCATTTCAACATTGAGGAGAAAGAGATTCAGAGAGAGTATGTGAATGCCCAAGGTCGTAGAGGTAGTTACAAGAAGAGTGTAGAAGAAGAAAAATGAAAAAGAAAAATAAGAATTTCAGTGTTTGTGTGTTGATTTGAAAACTTGCAAGACATCTGACATCTTTTAAATATATGAAAGTCTTAGGACAGAATTAGGCACCTTTTGCTCCCTGTAATCTAATATTAAGCTGGCCTTTGAATGGGGGATGAAGACAGAAATGTCCTTCTCTTTCTTGTAGTGCAGCGAGCAGATTTGCCGCAGAATGAATCAGATGGGACACTACTCAGGCTAGACCTACCCACTGCTCTCCTTAGCTCTCAGTACCAGCTGAAGTGTCCCCATGCGACTGGAGAAGGGGGGTTCTCTGTTTTGCAGCACTGTGTCTCCCCAGCACCTCAGGAAAAGTCAGACATATGTTAGAGGGGCAGCTGTGAAGTCTCGGGCTCACTGGATGGGGCTCTCGTGCTTTGGAAAGTCCAAGCTGCCTGTTTAGAAGAAACTTCACAGTTCTCCTGATTAGTTTCCCCCTGAAAATTTTTCCAGAAACATTATTTAATTAGGACACGCTGAGAGAAAGTAAAATTTTTGTTTCATCTCCATTGCGTTAGTCCAAGAAGCATCTTTTCACAAAATGTACAATGTAGATTTTCCCCGTGACATGACGCTTCCTGGTCCTTGACTGAGAAGATCTGGTCCTCAGTCCTCAACTCAGTTTCTTCTACTTCTCAGGACTTTATTGAACACTAGGGGAAAAAGAAGGAGACGGAAAGAGGAAAGTACAAAAGAAGAGAGGGAGGGGAAATTATACAAACATTAATTAAGCAGAGTCCATCCGTCTGTCATTTTTACAACCCGTCCTCAGCACCATATGTTGTCATATATAGTTTGGACCAGAAATATTCCTCTGCAGGCCCTTCCTGAAGGCAAGGCTTATGGAAGGCGAATGGATCATGCCAGTGACAAACTTCATTGTGGGGTACTGGATTGATGAGTTTACAGCCAAGTGTGCAGGTAGGCAGTAGGGAGGAAGTGGCTCACTGGGGTCAGAACTGATCGTGCGTCACCTTTGCTACCTACATGTCCTCCAAGACCCTCATGGGCTCTACGGCAGGGCTTTCCAGATATGATTGTACTGGGGATCTACAGCTGGCCTGCTGTTAGGAGGTAGCTCCAGGGAATGCCTCTCCAGGAAGGTATTCACCTCTGGCTGCCAGCTGCTCCTGGCACGTCTCTGCTTCCTGTCCATCAGGCCCCGAGGGGCTTTCCTCTGTCATGCCACCCTACCATGCCATCCTGCATGTTTCAGTAATCTGTGGACTCAAAACTCTATAAACTATGAGCCAAAATAAACCTCTCCTCTGAAGTCACTGGTATGGGGTACTATGTCTCAGTGCAAGGAAAGTGACTGAGAAAGGGTGTCTCCTCTTCTTGGCCCCTTCTTTCTCTCTGGCTCTCCCAGACTCTCTGCTTCATCACCATGGGGCGTGCCACCTCCCTCCAATCATGTTTCTGCCTTAGCACCAGCTACCCATGGACTGAAAGCTCTGAAACCAAAGGCCAGAATAAACTCTCCTTTTCTTTGTGCACATCGGGTGTTTGGTCCCAACGATGGAAAGCTGACGACCTGCAAGTGGTAATAAAGCCCCAAGTACTGAACATTTGCCATCCAGTAAGAGCACTTACACACGGTACCAATGCACAATACTACATGTAACATACTCTGCTTTCCTAGCCCCAGGGGAAGAAACTGAGGGTCACAAAAAGTAGTTAGGGCCCAAGGTTACAAGGCCATTGTGAGCCAAGCACTAATTCTACTGATGTTTTTAATCAACTAAAAAAGAGTAATCATTTTACGTGTCAGCCCTACTGAGTTAAGGACCACCTACATGGCTGTAGACCATTTCTTTGGATGTGTTGTGAGGGTCTTCCTAGACAAGACCCTCACCAGAGTGGGTGGGCACTGTCCAGTCCACTGAGGACTCAGATAACATAAATCAGGGGAAAGACAAATTCTACCCCCTCCTTGAGGAAGAACAGCTATCTTCTACTGATCTTGGACAGTGCAGAGAACCTGAATCTTGTGTTTTTCTTTTTTAACCCGGAGAGCTGTACAAGCACCCTCTCTCCCAAGTCCAATCCTGACACTTTCAGCCCAGCCTGCAGTGACGCCACCAGCTCCCCAGTCCTCAAGCCCTCAGGGTTACATGGAATTACACCTTCCTTGTCACACCTTGTATCCTGGGACTCGTGGGCTCTATTATTGCATGAACTAATTGCCATTAAAAATCAACTCACTCTGTCTATCTGTCTGTCTCTTCTCTCCTCTCCTTTCCTCATTCCCCCACCCCCTCCTTCCTCTCTCTTCCCTTCTGCTTTCTGTAGTTTTGCAGAGACTCCGAGGCCAGGCCTGCTTTCTTCACCGTTACTTGCTCACATGGCATTATCTAGATCCTGCAGTAACTGTTAGTCTCATCTGCAGGCCGCAAGCACAATGACCTAACCTCTCAAGCCAGACTTGTGAGAGGTGCACTGCCTCAACATTACCACGCGGAAAGCCTAAACCTATGGCACATGGAAGGCCATGCATGAACTTTCTACCAAAGCAACCTCAGGCTCACCTTGCTCAACAGTTTGACCCTAGATGGTGTCAAGGGTGGGACCCAAAAGTCCTTTCTACTCGCCCCACGGCGTGCGTGTAGCAGCACCTGCAGCTGCTGTTTGCACAAGACCGGTTGTCCCTCGTGGGCAGCTCACTGATAGGTTCAGAACTCTGCCTTTGGCTGGGGCCCAGGTCCTCATCTGCGGAGCCTCAGTGTAAACGGACCCTCCCACAACATTTTAGGTCAAACCTCCCGGGGAGCAAATCCCCGGAATTAACAGCCACACCAGGAACAGATGTCTGAGCAGCTCAGTCGGAGTCCTGGCCCCTCACTGACTACAGACACCAACTGGTCCTGTCCCTGCTGCGTTCCCAAACTCTCGACTTGGAGCCTGTCCGCGGGGGACGGAGCAGGCTGCCCATTTTACTCCTCCTCCGCCGCTGGCCAGGGGGAGGGGCTCTAAAGCTGCCGCTCTACGGTCCCCCTGTGTGCTGTACGGTCCCCCTGTGTGCTGTACGGTCCCCCTGTGTGCTGTACGGTCCCCCTGTGTGCTCTACGGTCCCCCTGTGTGCTGTACGGTCCCCCTGTGTGCTGTACGGTCCCCCTGTGTGCTCTACGGTCCCCCTGTGTGCTCGAAATTTCAAGTAGTTGAAAGGAAAGTGAAGGATCCCCGCCGTGGCCCGCCGCCCACACGAAGGCGCCCTCCGGGTCCCGCGGCTGTGCTCCTCCCGACCTCCCGAACCTGGGGCTCAAGCCGTAGCAGCACATGAAGTTCTACTTTTATGCGTCCCTTTTACCCAAAGGGAAACGTGGGTTGTTCTCACGAAGCCTGGATTTATTTCAGCCGAGAGCCTTCGCTCTGGTTTTCATTTTGGTAATATACTTAAGTATTCCTTTAAAATTAGCAGACATATCCTAGAACTCAGGGAGCAGAGTGCGCCAGAATTAAAGACGTGCATATACGAGAGCGCTGGCGGCCAAGACACACCCGGACAGACAGCGGGCGGCACCCCCGAGGGCTGCGGGGCGCGGCCCGAGCGGCACGTGCCAGCGGGGAGGCGAGCGGCGCCCAGTCCGCTCCCTACCCGACCAGCCCTGGACCCGTCCGGTCCGGTCAGGTCCAGGGACCGCCTGCCCTGGGGCGGCTGAGCGCTGCAGACGAGCGGGTGCCCCCGGCGGCAGCTGCCTGGAGACCCGGGCCGCAGCTCCGCCCTGCAGAGAGCACCGGGCGATCCCCGAGCGGCTGAGGCTGGGGGCGGGGCGGCTGGGGCTGGGGGCGGAGCGGCTGGGGCTGGGGGCGGAGCTGCTGGGGCTGGGGGCGGAGCGGCTGAGGCTGGGGGCGGAGCGGCTGGGGCTGGGGGCGGAGCGGCTGGGGCTGGGGGCGGAGCGGCTGCTGGGCCACGGAGCCGGGGCGCGGGGCGCGCGCTGGGGGACCAGGGCTCGGGGCCGGGAAGGCGGGGACGCAGAGCGGGCTGGGGAGCCCGGGCGAGGGCGAGAGGGAGGCCGGGGTGGAGAGCGGGCCGCGGGACCCGTTGCTTCTGTGCGAGCACAGAGCGGGGCGCTGAAGGCAAGTGTGCAGAAGCGCAGTGTAGCAGACAGAAGGGCAGAGAGGCGTGGCGCTGGGCCAGGCGAGCGGACCCTTCCTCCGAGGGCCCGGCCGAAAAGCACTCCATCCTCGGCTTTCAGCCGCGCTGGGACGCGGAGCGAGCTCGCTGCCTTGGACTAGAAAATCCTGCTCCGCTGTTGAGGTCCTGCGATTCGCAGCCTTCCTTCGGTCCGCGCCGGGTCGACCCACCCAGGCGTGCGCTGGACCCTCCTGCCCCGCGCAGAGCGCCCCAGCCCCACCCCCCGCCGCGGCTGTGCGCAGTGCTGTCACCGCGCAGTGCTGTCACCGCGCAGTGCTGTCACCGCGCAGTGCTGTCACCGCGCAGTGCTGTCACCGCGCAGCCTCGGAGAATCGTCTCAGCTAGCAAGGAGAACCACAGACAGCCCTCCCGCCCCTAGCAGAGGCCCAGCACAATTGGGGGCAGCTCTGTGGTGTCCCCATGTTCTTCAGTAGCTCAAGATGTAAACACTGACATTCAGATCTAAACCGTTAATGTGGCCTTTGAGGATCATGCAATTTCTCTGTATCTCTATTAGTAAATCTTGCTTTGAAGCTTATTATATTAGTGCCTATTATATTAGTATTATAGCTAAATCAACTTTGAGTAATTTTGTCATGATGTAGTTTTCATCTTTTTACCTTCAACCTTTCTGAGTTCTGATATTTAAGACACACCTCTCAACAGAAAGTTTCAACATCATTCTCTTTGTTTTATGAAATGAATATTTCTTTCATTTTTATTTAATATGTTCCATGATAATCTTCGTATTGGCTTTATATCTATCTCACTTTTCTCTCTTTTTTTTTCCTTAAGTTTTCTAACACTACTTGAAAGAGTGAAAATTATAGCTCAGTGGTAGATTACTTACTTAGTGTGTATGGGCCCTGGACTCTGGGTTTGACCTCCATCACTACAAAATAATTAATTTCACTTAATATAAAATAAGAGTGGTCTCATTGCTGTGTTCTTACAAAGAGTCTATCCTTGCTTATATTTGGTTCTTTTGGGAACAATCTGTCTTTTGTGGTTAGTGTAAATGTTCTGTTTCCACCAAGGTTAAATGTTTACTTATCTACTTTCCTCTCCATTAGTTTATTGGCTATCTATTTATTAGAATTTTAATATTAATTTAGGCCTGATAAATGTATTTTCTTTTTTGGTGGCACTGAGGATCAAACTTAGGACCTTGCACTTGCCAGGCAGGTGAGATGGATTCTTTTAGCTCATCTCAAGTTAGTACTTTGACCAGTTCTCACACAAATGAAAACCCTGAGAATATTTTAGGTTCTGAATCATCATTCTTGTTCCTGTCTTCCCTGCTATTTTTGCCACATATTTAAGTTCTGCATATATTTAAAACTCTACGAATCATATATAAGTTTTAAAAGCCAATGTTTATTTAAATTGACCCATACATTAACTCTGCACATTTATCCTTTCTTGTATAATACCTTAAAGTAACTCTTTAAATTATACTTAATAAAATCTAATATTAATTAGTTGTTTCTATTGTTTAATTCTGATCAGTCTGTCTAGTCTTGTGCTATTCTTAGACAATTAACTACATCTTTTAAGCCCATAATTAGTTATTAATATTTTATTATTTGGCAGAGTTGTTGCTTATCTTCATGTGTGTGTTTCTGAGTTTACTTGTTTGCTATTCCTTTTCCTTTCATCTTTCTTGGTTTAATCTGTCTTCTCTCTGAAGTGTTTCTATTAGTAATTCTTTCAGGATTTGCAAAGGGGAAGACTTCTGGGCTCTGTAGAAGTGACAGTATCTGTATCCTCACATTTAAACTGTATTTTTAACTGGTTAGAAGAACTCCGGTTTGAGCAGGAAAGGGTAACCAGGGAACAGAGACAGTCCTGAACTACAGGGAAGGTCGCGGGGCTCTCTCTTGTCTCATAGACTTTCTTGTCTAACCATGTGGCTCTCTCTTGTCTCATTGAACCGTGGCGTGGTTAGCTTCAGGCGCATCTCTTTTTTCTGAATTGTAGCTGACAATTTAAAATAACTAGTGGGTTTAGCTCTCATCCTTAGTGCTCAGAGGAGGGGGAAATGTTCGGGCTCAGCAATGGTGGCTGTGTCAGGTGGAGCCCTAAGGACCAGGGCTGTTGGTTTTCTGGCGGCCCCATCTGCACTTTAAACACAAGTCGAGGTTGTCTCTTCCTACAGAGAAATTCTGAACATAAGGTAACCATTGACCATTTGACCATTTTCCCTCTCTCTTGGCATACCAGTTGTAAAGCAGTATTACAATCAGTACTTCCCTCCATATTCTCATTTGCTTCCATGGGGCAGGCAGGCCCTGCCAGGGTGCAGAAAAATATGAAACAGCTCTTCCTCAGTGTGCGAAGGTTCAGCATTCCCTGCAGCTGGAGAGCATACTCCAAAGGAGTAAAGCATCTTGACATTATTTCCCACCTATGAACACTAAGGGGCAAAGGTCTCTTTTTCAACTCTCTTGGGTTTTCATATGCCCTGAGGTTTTTCTGCTCAAGAGCAAATGGCAGTCACCCGGAGAGTGACCAGAGATAGACTGGGCCGCACGAGCCAGCCTTACTGATGTGTGATGTGTGCACCTCCTCTGAAACTTTACATTTCCAATGTGTGTTTGTAATACCACAAGCTACAAGTCATTCCTGTTATGACAACCATGTTTAAGAAAGGAAGAGTTTCAGTGTAAGAATAAACCAGCTTTTGAAATAACTGGATGTGTTCTCTCTTTTCAGTTCTTCCAGTTGCAGGAGAAAACTCTTGAGCGTGCACTGGGTCAGGCAAAGCCTTCATTTGTGACTTTCTGGGTGAGTGTGATCTAGTTCCCTGCTAACCCAGGGATGGGGTTGTGTTGTCTGTAGAGGAATGCCTACAAATAAGCACTCATTTTCTAGAGATATCGGAGCTTCCAATTGAAGAGGAAAGAGATTTTCAGTATTGCAAAGAGAAACACATTGCCATTCACTGACAATGACAGTGACTATCTATAGCTCAAGTGAGTATCAGAGCCTATCCCCTCGCCTCAGACACACCCAAAGTGCAACCTGCAAAGCACCTAGGAATTCAAAAAGCCAGAGAGTTGTCTAAAACAAGACAAGAACTCTTATAACTGCCAAGCAAATCAAGATAGAAATACAAGTAAATTCAGCATCAAATATAGAAGTAAGTCTGAATGTAGCATCTACAAAACAGAAATAATGAGGTTCTACCTACAAAACTAAAAAATATCCCATCAAAGAAACCTAAATATGAAGACACCCCAGTCTTCTGTTTTCCACTTTTATCATGGCTCGTGGAACCAAACAAAGGCATCAGCAACAAACAGTGGATGACAATTTTTGATTATTTAAAATCGAGAATCGAGTCAAATGCTTTGGTGTGACATGAGGCAAGAACAAACTACTCCCTTCTGAAAGCATCACTGGGTCCTCCAAAAGTACAGAGGACAAATATAGCTCCCAACCTGCTGGGTATCTGATGTGCCAGGTTCACCTCCTGCGACAACTAAGAGTGAATTCCAAGGGACAGAGGAGGTTAAGGGCAGGAAAGCCTTACTGGGGATCAGGAACAGCCCCTGAGAGATGGAAGCAGTCCCGAGGTTGTCCTCTTCAGCATTTTGAAATATTTTATTGCCCCATGGTACTTGGCTTATGTTTTATTTTTAGGTATTTTGGACTCTTGGATGCCATGGCTACTAAAGTAATCTTTACTCAGAAGGTTGCAGAAAAACGACATATATTAAATGCTGTTAACATCATCAACATAAAAGATATCTGCCATTCTATAAAACAATTCCTGTGTAAAAAGTATTGCTAGTTGAACCTACTTTGTTTTTTTCTGAAGGTTTCTTTTGCGACCTTTATGTTCGGAGTTCCATGTCCCTTGTCCCTGAACTGTAACTATCCTCTTCCAAAGTAACACACACTCACAAAGACAAGCACATACACTTATTCTGTCCTTTACAGTCCTACCTGTCACTTTCACACTGTCCATCTGCTGACCTCTCTTTGAGGGTCTCAGGAAAATTACCTTATTTCCATCTATTACTATAGTTTACTAATTCCTTTTTGAGTGGTGTATAGTCTACTGTTGGCCTGTCATGATTCTAATCAGGTTGAGTTTCCTATAACAAAGAACACAAAGTAACAGTAGCCTGAAACATCAGCTTATTGTTGTCTCAGATGAAAGCTACCAGAAGTGTGTGTTCTAAGGCCACTGTAGCAATTCACGAAGTCAGAGGACTCCACACTTCACTTGTCACAGTTCGGCTCCTGGAAAGTCAGCCAACAAGATCTGCTTCTATCATCATAGCCCAATCTTAAGCATGAGGCCATACTGACTTGGTAGGCATTAAATGTCTTTATCTTTTATTTTTCCCTTTTAACATCAAAGCCCATTTCTTAAGATTTTCATTACGAGGAAATATAATTGAAAAGGGGGCAGGAATCTACATTCTACCAGATATTTATGCCAAATACTATTTTTTACTTCTAGAAATCTCATTTGACACTGTTTCTAGATATTCCTGGTTCTGTGGGGAATTTTTAGTGCTCACTCTTTATATCTGTGATTATTTAAATGAAATGCAATATTGTTATGCTCTGTGCCCCAGAATCATACCCTGAAAGGTGAGAGAGGAAGTTAATTCTGTGCCTGCTCACTCTCTTGTGGTTGATTGTTTTTAATGTGTTTTGAAATTTAAGATTGTGAGCTCACTGTCCTTGGGGATTCATCTTTGGAAAACTTCTGCAGAATGTGTTAAATATAAATCTTTCTGTAGTCTGTTGCATTTGATTCTGTAATGAATTCCTGATAGAAACAAATGTTTCAAATATCAAAAGCACAAGAGATATCCATAGCTTAGGACCACTTTTATCTTAATTTATTAGCCAGGAAGCTTCTGGAATGTAGATTAGTACGAATACGATTTTCAGCCTTAGCTGAGCAATAGGCCTGTGGTGCAGGTATCAGTGGGAATGATTCTTCCCACTTAGAGTGCCGCGGGGAGAGGGTCTCCTTCTCATCAGACTTTGCTGGAGAGTGGGTCATCCCACTGGTCTGCTTCTACCGTCGGCGAAGACTTCTGTGGTCTCTGAGCCCAAATGAGGAGGCCAGCCTCACTCTTGATGAAAATAGTTCAAACTTTCGTTTCCATCTGCAGTTGTATATCCAAGCAAACTACCCCATCCTCCTAACCCCCTGAGAAATAGTATCAGAAACAGTAGTCCAACACCTTTTAGTTCTGCCTTGTTTTTAACCTGTAAGAATACATATTATATTATCATGAGCTCAGCACTGCCTTAAACGCAGTATTTGCAGAAGCAAACACCCCACCTATGAGTATCTTACAAAGAGGCCAAAATCACACGTTGAGAGACATTTCTTCAATTGGAGATCCACTAGCCGAAAACAGGAATAGATCTTAATTTTAGCCTGTAATCAAATCAACAGTAGCAGCCATCTTTCTAGTGGCACAATTCATAATACTAAGCTGTGGAAACAGCCTATATTTCTGCAAACAGTTGAACAGATAAAAATACCTGCATAAATACATACATGACATGTACATAATGGAATATCTCTCAGCCATAGAGAAAAATGAAAGTGTGTCATTTACTGGAAAATGGATGGAACTAGACCCCGTGATCTGCCATGAAATTAGCCACACCCAAAACCTGAATACTGCATGTTCTCTTTTATTAAGAGAGCCCTTAAAACAATTAATTAATTAAAATGAATATGAATTGATAGGAAGCCAGGAGACACACATCTGAAGATGGCTAGAGCCCAAGCAAGAGGGAGAGAAAAGGGCGAGAGGTCAGCAGTAGGACTGGAAGTGATGAGTTAAATACACGTACTAACTTCTCCAAAGAAAGCTATTACTGTGTAATACAGTGCACACAAGTACAGAAGAAAAAATGCTGCATTTTACCCATGATGTATATGATGCTCTGTTAGGAAGTTTTGCATAGTTCCAGAGCTACAAGGCAAGAATGTTCCTTTTAATATAGTGTCTTGCAGGCGGGGGCCCTGGCTCAATGGCAGAGCGCTTGCCTGTATTTGATACCCAACACCACAGAACAAAATTGATATCCTGCCTACGTGAGCTTTTGAAATTCACATCATGAAAAGCCAAACTCTGTTAAAGAAATTCTTCATGCCCATAGGAAAATGGAACCACTTTGACAGAGCTAGAAGCCCCGAGTGATTTTCTGTCTCCAGGCAGCTCTGGCTGCAGGCTAAAGCCCACTTTTGAGACGTCTTGGGAGCCCATCCCTACGACAGCCTGTGTTTATTCCCAATTCTTCTGTGTCTGCTGGGCCAGTATCTGATTGTATAGCTGCACCAATCTTCACATTCTTCTCTAGATAAACTTGGATTTAAGTAGGTAATAGCAGAACATATTATTTTCCTCCTCCTGTGTGGAGTATAAATCCCAATATTTAATCCGGTGAATCCTACCTCTGTTCTTCCTTTGTCAATTTCAGAACTACAGATTTGCAGAAGTAGTGTTAATTCTTCTCTAAAATCTAAATTCCTGACTAAAACATGTTAATGCTTTCTCCTTTGTTGTTTTAATCATGTAAACCCTTGTTTTCTAACAACCATGCTTCAGTTTTCCTCTTTTGGCCTCAGATATTTACATTTGACAAGGCCAGGAGGAAAGGTTTTCTAAATAACTTGTCAGGATGTATATCTGGTTCTCAAGTCTCTTTTGCTTTCCTGTAGAAAACTCTCTCTCTTTTCCTAAAAACAGAGTATTACTTTTTTGGTAAAAGCTACTGGCATAATTCTTGTCCAGAATCAAGTCTAAGTAAAATGTTGCAATCAGCTTACAAACACCAAGGAATACTGAATTTATGAGGGAAATGCTGAGCTCATCATAATATTTTTGCCTTGTGTGTATAGGGCCCTGAGCAATCCACTCTTTAAAACTGACAAGCCACTTCAGTTGTATTACTCTTTTTTTAAAAAATTATCTTTATTGGTACATTATGAATACACATGATAATCTCATTCAACATTAAGAATTTGTACCACAACATGACATGACTTGATTCTCATTTTTTCCCTTTTCCTCCTGCCCTGCATCCCCCCGCCCCCTATAAACACAATCTTTGTTTTCTTTTCTTTATTATTACCTCATTCATTTTCCCCTCATTATTTACCCTTACACTCTTTCCTTTAAATATTTCCTACTTCATAATATCAGTTAAACATACTACAACTCATTTACAATTTCATAGTCTCATACCAAAGAAAAGATATGATATTTACACGTCTGTGACCTGTTAATTTCACTTCTGAGGATATCCTCAAGGTACATCCATTTGAGTATGAATGAGTAGATCTTATCATTTTTTTTTTTTTTTGAGACAGGGTCTCACTTTGTAGTTCAGGCTGTCCCTGAGCTCAGCCTCAAACTCACATCACAGCAATCTTCCTGCCTCTGCCTCCCGAGTGCTGGGATTACAGGTGTGAGCCACCATGCTTGGCACTGTGGTATGTGGTACTGATTGCTGCTGGGCGTGAGTCTCCATGCCCAGTATTGTATCTGGTTAACCAGGGGATCTTATCAATTTTAATGGCAGAGTAATACTCCATTCTATAAAAGAACCAGATCTTCTTTATCCAGTCTCCAGTTGATGGACATTTGGGTTGTTTCCAAGATGTAGCAATCACAAACTGAGCTGCTATAAACATGGGTGCATACATGTTGCTGTGAAATGAATCTTCTAATTCCTTTGTGTATATGCCTAGCAGAGCAATAGCTAGGTCAAATGGGACCTCCAGTCCTAGTTTTTTGAGGAATCTCCAAACTGATCTCCACAGGGGTTGTACAAGTCTACAGTCTCATCAACAGTGGAGAAGGGTTCGCTTTTCTCTACAGCCTCACCAACATTTGTTGCTGGGTAATTCTGACATGGCAGCCATTCTTTGTGGAATGAGATAAAATCTCAGTGTTGTTTTCATCTGCATCTCTCGAATGACTAATGATGTTGAGCATTTCTTCATCTACTTCTGAGCTGCTCTTACTTCTTCCTCTGAAAAGTATCTATTCATTTCAGATGCCCATTTTTGAATTGGGTCTTTCAATTTGTGTGGATTGATTTTTTAAAGCTCTTTATATATTCTAGATAGTAGCTCTTTGTCTGAGGAACAGCTGGTAAAGATTTTTTTCCCGCATTGTTGGTTGCCTTTTTGCTTTGTTGGTGGTTTCCCTTGCTGTGTAGAAGGTTTTTAAAAGAATGAGGTCCCATTTGTTGATTTCTTCTGCCAATTGTTGTGCTATAGAGGTTTTGTTCAAGAAGTCTTTCCCTAAGCCACTTTCAGGGATCATTTCTATAGTTGCATTACTCTTAATTTGATCTTTACACATCTACTTGTCAGAGAACAGTCAATAAAAAGCAATTCTGAGAGCCAAAAGTAAAAAGTTAGAAAGAAGTTACTCAAGGTGGAAGGAGCCCTTTGATGAAATCCTATTCAAAGGATAAAAGATCCTCAAACCTTGGAAGGAATAGTAGTCTATGCTCACTAGTTTTCAGAGGAGAAAGTCTCGGGAAGTAGTGTGACTAGGGTTATGTGAGCACAAAGGTCCAGAGTCCAGAAAACCTGAGCCCAGTGCTTGCACTTTCTACTTCTGCATAAAGCTAATACCATCACATGTGCTGTTATTTAAATCTGAATAGAAGTGATCTGAGTAATCCCGTACTATTTGAATAAATGAATGGTTCAGGATGCAGAGATCTCTAGCACCAGAAAAGCGGTAACAGTCTTTGTGATTGCCAAAGGATTTACATCTTGCCCCAGCTTTGTCTCAGGTGCACATCTTTTTGTTCAGTCAGAAAGAGGAGAAATTCAAACTCTCAGGAGAAATTCAATCTCCAGTTATTTTGGTTGCTTATTCCTAAACTAAAACCAGTAGTGTCTTCTGTGAAGGATGTCCAATATCTTCCTCTTGAAGCTCTAATTAGAATTCTCACAGAAATTTAAGGTTACTACAGCTCAAAATATGGAATCAAGTAGATTTCTACACCTGTGCAGAACGTAGAGACTCACAGCACACAGCTGCCGCTGCTTGTCCATACTGTGCAGAGCTGAAGCTGAAGCAGGGTGAGGTAGGATCACTCTGACAGAGTGGGGCACCCTGCTGAAGCAGACTCCTGAGCTGAGTGCTGCAGTCTGAGGAAGACACAGTGGGCCCTTGGCTTACAAACTTAATTTGTTCTTGATGCCTGGTTCTGACTCAAATTGGCCAAATGAAGGTATAGGTTCCCCTATACAACCTTAAGTCTCTCTCCTGTATACTTCTACACCACACTTTTTCTTCGAAGCAGATCTCAGTGTCCTTAGAGAGACATTGGCCCCGGATTTCTCAGTTAACCCCACACAGGAGAGGATGCTATGATGCTCCTTTCAGAACTCTGTACGGTTTGAGACTGTATCTGAGACCTGCAGCCAGCATGCAGAGTGTAACTCAAGACTATGGTGATAAGTTAAGACTAAAATTTAAGTTGTTTGACTGTCAGGCAGGTTATAATTTGAAGGCTCCCTTTACTTCCCTGCATTCCAAACACAGTCTTGGATATTCCAGATGTGTGTTCGGAAGGTTGTGGCTTTTTATATTCAAACACACAGGGCCTCCTTTATAATAACTACTTTCCTATAGCTGTTGGATGTGAAGGGTCTGCTAGGTTCCAGATAATGTCTGTCTCTGAGGATACAACAGGCAGTGATTCACACAGTGACCCTGCCTTGGTGAAGTTTGTATTTGTCTTCAAAATTTGATCCCACCTTTGTCATCCCATGGACCTAAAATGACAACTGTTTCCTTTTCAAGTTCTCAGGGCTAATTTCCAAAGAAGCCTTTCTATTTAAAAGTCTCTAAGTGACACAGAAGAGGGGAGCATCTATTCGTTAAATTTCATCTCCCCATTGACCAAGAATATGGAGCTCATGCCCAACAGTGCCCTGTCCCTGGCCTGTTGTCAATGCTTATGCCTTGCACGGCTGCTCCGCATCAGGAGCATGACCACCCGAGCGCTCTCTGTTCAGACTATGCTAACAGGAGAAGGAAATTTACTGTGCAGGCCTGTGTTCTAGTGTTCTAGATTGTTAGCTCCTCATAATTGTCCAGAAATCAGTCACCCCTCCTGTCCCCTCCCCACCCCAGAGCATGGAGTATTGTCATCCACACAGCAAGTGCCTGAGAGCAGAGAGCTTTGGAGGGTGCCATGAGGGCAAACACTGAGGTCTGCCATATGCTGAGATGGCACCGGAACCTGGATCTACCTGTGTATGGGGCTGTGCATACTGACCAGTACAGAGCAAGCAGAAGGGTGATGACTGGATCATGACTTAGAGGAGACAGTTTCCTACCCAAGGGGAGCTGTCATAACAAGTCAGGCGAGACTTGATGAGACCTAGACCTCAGCTCTCTTCCATGCTGTTGGAAAGACTGGCACCTTCCTCACTGTAGGGCTTGCTGAGCTCTTCAGGTGCTAATAAGCATGTTTATGTGGGAGTGGGAGTGCTTTGGTTATTTGTTGGTGCCCAGCTTCTGTTGCAGAAGGTCAGAAGCATGTGTGGAATATTTTTAGGAGGGACTGAATTCAAATATATCATCATCATTATTGAGAGGTAGAATAAAATATCAACTGTCAGTTCGCGATGAACATGACAAAGTTTCAAGTCACACTTGGGACAAAGCAGACATGGCCCAACCAATAAAAGTGTGGGCTAACATGCAAAAGTGTGGGCTAACATGCAAATTGGGCCTCACATTAGGAAGAAATATCTCTTGATCTTTCTGGTGTAATAAGTAGTTCAATTTTTTAGCAAAGGTTGTCCTCAACAGATTTAAAAATCATTGCTAAATATGACATGCTGAAAAGAGAAATGAATATATCATTGTATGTATTTTAATCTTAATGTTCATTAAGAGGCCAAACACAATAACTAATAAAGATATGATGTGACATGATAGACCCATGGATAAGTCCTGAACTTATTAATAGTAATACTATTACTAGGACTGGGCATGGATTTCAGCAAACTCATTAAGTGGAAAGTATACCAGTCTGGGTTTGTGAACTAACCTGCACTAGGTGGAATACTTTTTAACAGTTTCATTTCCGATGGTGGTGTTTTCTCACCTGAAGACTAAGGATTTTGGACCAGGTGGACACGGAAGTCTTGAGTGCTGGCAGGCCCTCAGCCGTCAGGGTGGGGCAGAAGAAGCATTTTCTTGCTTGTAAACTGGGAAGCGCCTGCAGAGAAATGTTTTCCAATGGCTGTACCAGCCTCTGGGGAGTGAAGGGGATATCAAGATAAAAAACGCCCACTTTTGCTTGGCACAGATCTTGGGTAGCTCTTGCCAGAAACAGAAAAGGCAGAAATGCAGACTGATGAAGAAGGGGGGGTCCTGAATGTCACTGCACAGGCATAGGGATTCCTCTGCCTGGGAAACCACAGGAACCCTGTGATACTCATTTCTGAAAGGAAGAAAATATGTCATGTTTCAGAGAAGAGTGGAAAGCGCTCAGCTCAGTATTGCAACAACTGCTATCAGAGTGAATCCCATAGCGATTATAAACAGTAATGGCAATGCTGATCCTTCCCTGAATTTATTGTGATGTTCATACCTTGTGTCCCCTCTTCAGCCAAACCGTCAGCAGCAAGACATCCAGACAGACGTAAGTTTTGAACTGTTCAGCTCCACCTAAAGTGGAATTAGCCAGCAGCTCTGGCTGCGGTGAAATCGGCAGCTCCCTCTGTGATGTCATGGCTCTCTCTCAGCAGAGAACAATCTCAAATTCTTCTGCTATGCCCGAGGTTTTATGTGTAACAATCGCTCAAGTGTGAGGAATCATTGCGTTGCTAGCAGAGGCCTCCTCCTCCCCCTGAAAAACATTCCCCTTCTCATGACCACAGTACAAGATGGAGAAGGAAACCACAGGGATTACAGAGAGCCAGGCAACGAGGGATCTGAATATTCTAAACAACAATAAATCTAATGAGCAATAAGGAAAGAAGGCAGGAAGGTTAAACATCCCCTCCCTGGTACATTTATTTCTCATATTGCAACTTGGGCACCCCAAGCTTCTGCAGTCACAGTGTGGCTGTGAAAAGCTGGCTGTTAAGAGAAATTTACATCTTGTTGGCAAAGCATACAAACAGCAGATGCCCACAGATTTCTGTCTGTCTGATGTTCCCATTCTGCCTAGAAGATTGAAGGTCTGACAGGTGACCTTGACCCAGCAGGAAGTGTAGCTACCTGAATGTTTTGTCTACACAGAATGACAAACTTTCCTTGTTGTACACCTCTCTCTAGAGAAAGGGGCTTCCATCTGCACAGTTCTCAGTGGTAGTCTTCTAATTCCTGTGATTTCCCCCTCTTTTCATGTTCATTTATACACTTCTCTCTTATCTCGTTGTTCTCAAAAGATGTGGTATTTACCTATCTGTGACCTGTTTATTGCAGAGAACCTTAAAAGGGAAGGGAAATTATCCTTTGACCTGACAGTGGGCAACTATCTGAGATTTGCAAGCAGAAAAGAACTTCCCATAAAAAGAAGAGATTTGCAGCTGTACATAATGGCCCTGGCCTATAATTCCAGGACTCAGAAGGCTGAGGCAGGAGGTTCACAAGTTTAAAACCTGTTTGGGTTACTTAGCAAGACTTTGTATCAAGAAGAAGAAATACAATAAAAAGGACAAAAGATACATCTCAGTGAAAGAGCACTTTGAGATTGGGTCCCAGGACCACAAAAAAGAGCTTTTGGAGGTCCTTCATCTTTCTGGGAAGTGACCTCTAGCAGAACAGAAACCCCTTTAAAGTGAAGGATTTGAAGCAAGGCCCAGCTGTTTGCAAGGAACTCAGGTTTGCTCCTATGGCCTATTTTCTGAGTCATTTTTCCTCTCCATCTCCTCTCAAAGTACAAGAGCACTAAGCCTGCAGGTGAGCTGACTAAAGCAAGGCTGCCCCCAAGCAAAGTCCTGCAGGGAAGCCAAACCGCCTCCAAGCAGTAAGGACTTCCTGGGGCTCCGGATGAGGACAACCACCCAGCCCAGCACCACGTTACCAGATCCGCCTGACAGCCCCCCGCCCCCCCGCCTTGCCCTTGCTCTGCGTCTGTGCCACACTACAGTGTTGCTGGTACTGCAAAACAGACTGTAAGTTGCTAGATTTCTCTTCCTCTGTTCTTCCTGGAATGGTCTTGCTGTGTCTCCAGCTGTCTGGACTCTCCCAGTGGCAGATGGCTAAGTCTGGCCTTTTTCTTTTTCTTTTTCTTTTTTTTTTTTTGTATTTTTTTAATTGAAATCTTTATTGGTACATTACATATACACATCATGATTGCACTCCACAATGGGAATATGTACCAGTATAAGACAC